>JAIGNY010004024.1:767500-990000 GCA_020152595.1 Chiridota heheva | reverse complement strand
ATGTATTCTATCATATTTTGTCCTGCGATTTGGTGGCCTAAGAACCATGGGATATGTCGAGAAAAAAAAGTATAGGACGGGTATTTATGACATACCACCTGACGAAAGTTCGAGGAAAAATAATTAAAAGAGTGAACAAATTAAATAAACTTTCTTTAAAATACTTTAACAATTGTTAGGAATGTGAGGTTAAAGTTGCCATTTTTTTTAAAGCAGACTTACTACATCAGTAATTTCTACACAGATAAGACAGAGCTTTAAACTTGAATATTTCATTAACAGAATAAGATTTTTGAAGGCTTTCTTCACCATTTTCATTTAAAGAAAGCGCCCCTTGAATCACGGACGGATTGAAACTGCCAGTGTCATTTTCATCCCGTTCAAGACCTCCCCCCTCCCTCCACCCAAATAACACATCCCTGGTTTTGTCCCTGGTAATAACGCATTCATTCGGCTACACAGGTAGTTAGACAACACGACAAAAATGCTGTAATTTTATAAAAACAAAACCTTAGCATTTGAATATCATAGAGTTTTTACTTGGATCATTTATACCCTGAAAACTGGTTCAATTATTTCATTTGGTGCAGAAATCGTAAAATTAGCACCATTTTAACTCCATGTTCTGAGCGACTTTCGAAATCTTGCCGACCTTTTTGATAAACAATCCTGTGGTTTTGCCATTTCCGTTCACCAGTGCATTCTACGCGTCGAGCAAGGGCTCTTTGTGTGTAGAGGCACAACTACCTGGTAAAGGTCAGGAGTTATGCACCGTCGAGCACACTTACTAAAGCAAACACGTGCGGTGCTGCAGTGCGATAAAGTACTTTTCAAAGATAATGGTAGGCAATAGCAAAGAGCTTCCAGTTGGCAATAGTAATTACGAGATATTCATACACATAAACTCCTGCTTCTTTGAATATAACTCAATGAAATTATACATTGGTTACTTATGAATATACAAGAAATACACTTTACAAGTTTCTTTATGACCTAAACTCCAAAGACATAACACATAGGCATATTGATGTTATTCAAGTAAAAACTCCCTTCGTGTTGCCGTTATACGGGGAGAAAGTTTTATTGTTGGAATGCAGCTCTTGATTTCTTAACTTCGAAATGAATTTACGTGAAAATACGAAATATAGCGTCAATTTCGATGTTCAAAAGTTGAATCTTCTAACAATTTGTCTAATTAAAACATAATTCACGTACTTGACACCTTAAGATGGCAAATTTTGTTAAAACACGAAGTGGAATAATTTGGAGATAAGCTGGAAATTGCAAACCGCCACAAGCGGTTACTGAAATCAAAGAGCTTCGCTGAAATGCCACAGGCACAACAAATTAGGACGGAGTTTTGTTCAAGGGGCGAGTTCTGTAATGTGTTTCTTTTGAAGTCCTCTTTCATATAAGATAGATATGCTTGACCACTAAACTAACCCTTTAAATTTGTAAATTTTGATCAATCAAATGCACTTAATTAGACGTATACGACACAAAAATTAAATGGTATCGTACGAATAATTAAGTGAGTTTTGACTAATTAAAATTTACACTGTATACATCCTCTATCATAATCGTGTATGAAAATGAAAATTCACGGGAACTTTCATCTGAGTCATATTGGAGAGTCAGATATTAAAATAACACAAAAGTAGATCTACAGTTTTTAAGTATTTGTTCCTTGAAACGGAAAACGATTACACAGCAATCATATGAATAACATGTGGAATTAAAGGAATATTCCCGTGATTTGTCATTTATATGGTAGAGGACTACTAAAGGCCAGTTGTCGTCTCTAATGTACGAGGTAAATATAATTCAATTCCTGTGTTTTGATCGGTCGAAACACAATGATACAATGTGCACTTCTATTGATAGACCAATCAGTTTCGTTTGGGAATAAAGTGTACGCCGCCACATTTTGATTACGACAGATGGCCTTTAAGGAAACAAATTGGTGAAAAAACATGTTGATATCTTATTCCGTTTATGAATTATTGCATTTCAAAGATTTCATAGTGTTTTAAAAAGTGACCCTGCACAGGGTAAACTGTGACGTCATATTCCAGATCCGAGGAAAATTCTTTAAAAATTTCTCACAAATTAATAATTTCTTTCTTTTAAAGTGCAAGATACATGGACATATTGTCAAAGCTTGTTTTTGCAAAATGTATGTTATACTCCATCTCAGAAATGAAACAAAAACTGTTTCCTATAATTTAGAAACAGGCAATTAATTTTCAAAGAAATACATAAACATTGTCTTGAATCTGTCTATATGACCAAAGAGCTTCTACACAGAAGCTCTTTGATATGACATTACACTGTACACCGCAAAGTTACTTTTCGACGGTGATACATGGTGAAATCTTTGAACTGCAATGATTCCTGAACGGAATAAGATATCAAAAAGATTTTTAACCAATATTTTTTTCTATCATATATAAGAAAACGAAAATTTACAGGAATATTCCTTTAATGATCCGAGCTTGTAATGCGCAGGTTGTGCAAAGGGCCGATAATTAAAACCAGCTTTCTCCAGCTCTGCAATTTCCATTGTATGAAAGCGTTTTCAGCTGTTTTTCGATCTTATTCACACCGAAATGAATTTTGAATGAAAAAGAAATGATCAATTGAATTAGGAAAGAAATATAATGAATACGAAGGATTTTGAACAGTCTTTCGGTATACATGTACAATCTTACATTATAAAAACACTTGACTAATTACTGTTTTATGCTTTATTTATCATAGGCCATAATACAAAATATTATGCTAAATTAACCTGGAATAACAACTTATCTTCGTATAACTTTTTGTATTATAATTAGCAGTTCAGAGACGCTTAAAGATGTTACATAAGTTTGTTTTCAAAATAACTTCTTGAAAGCCTACGATGTGACGTCACACACCCACTTTTAGATTGTAGATCGATTCCGACAACATTCGGCGCTTGGCTGTGGGATTGATCTGAATGCAAATTGAGAGGGCAAAGCTCATATGAAGCTGAAGCCTTGCTTATCCGTTGCCATGGCTGCGCTTCTATATATATATATCGAGTCGTTCAAGTTTCATATTAAAAGGAGCATGTAGATCGAAGTGAGGGCGAAGTTTTTTAGAGTCACTAAAATATTAAGCAAAGATTTTTGACCCACGCGGAGAGATACAAAACTTCTCTAACTGTCTAATACCCAGATGTGGTGAAGCCTTGAATTCAGAGCAGGGGGTGGGGCAGAAAATCCATCGAGGGCACTTTCTTTATTGAAAATGTTTGATGAGGATCAGAAATACGGGAACAGGAGTCTATACTTCAAGTAAAGGGCTAAATGTTTGCAAGCGGCTATAGTTCTAAAGTATTATTATAATAGCTTTTAAAAGGGCACCTCCTGCCCCGTCTGCTGCAGTGCCCCCTCCCACGCAACATTATATAATTTTATTCAGATATATAATTAACAATTTGTATACGAAGAGTTAAATTCAAGTTTTGCCTTGTATTTATTGTTTTCATTATGCCGCGTGCTACAAAATAACTTCAAGAGAATCACTCTTCTCGAAACTTGTACATAGGTAAAAGTACATTTACGCTGAATGGGAACAAGGCAGGATAAAAACTATACAGTGACTGAAAGTGTTTGCAAAAGGTATAAAACTGATAAAGAAAGAAACGTTGAAACTATTTTCCTGAGATATAACAATGTACAAATTGGTAATTTGTTGTATTTCTAAAGCAAGTTCTGAATCTTGAACGTCACATTACATACAGTCGGGCTAGTCTACCTGTAGATGTACGTAAATCATCATGCAGGCTCCCGGTGCAGGCAACGTATAGATTATAACGTGGCTAAATGTGAACGCTATCAAGATACATGGACAGATAGAGATCCCGGGGGGCATTTCATACTAAAAGTGGTAGGGGTGTGCAGCCCACCAATCGAAAAACATACCCGCAGTATGACATATTTTTTGGTAACTACAGTATGAAATTATACAATTTTGATACACGCTGTATGAAAGAAGTCAATGTTGATACCTGCAGTATGAGTATTCAACGAAAATATTGTAAAAATGGACCAGCAGTACAAAATTTACACAGTAAAACTTCATTTTTGGAACCTGCACTACGAAAATGATGAAGAAAAGAAAAGGCACCTGCTCGGGGGGCATACACACAACCACACACACTCGCACACACCCACATACACATATACACACACACACACATATATATATATATATATATATATATATATATATATATATATATATATATATATATATATATATATATATATATATATATATATATATATATATATATATATATATATATATATATATATATATATATATATATATATATATATATATATATAAATATATATATAATAAATATAACAAAATAGAAAAAATGACAATGTATAAATATATATATATATATATAATTTATATATATATATATATATATATATATATATATATATATATATATATATATATATATATATATATATATATATATATATATATATATATATATGTATTTTAAATATATATATATATATAACAGATAGAGCAAATAACATAGTCTTAAAAAGTAGGCCTATTTATAGTTTCCAAGTTATTTTCTATCAAAGTTTGAAGAATTGTTAATGAATGCAAAAGTTGTGATGTATGGAAGAGAGGACAGCTCAACATCTTTAATGTAATTTTTAAATTTCTGGCCTGAATTTCAGTAACTGAAAATCACCAGTCTGCATTTTCCTATTGAATATTGATTCGGGGTATGATGGAGACTCAAAACGTTTATTATATATTCAACATCTTCCTGCAGTCCTTTCAGATAGCAACGGTTGGTGAAGGATTGAAAAACACGAAGTTAAAATGAAGAACTTTATTGGTTTTTCCGTGTCGATGTGACAAAATTTAAATAAAATTTGTTAATTTTTATAATATGGTCTTAAATTCAAAATGCTGTTAGTTAAAGGGGTCTGTTTATACCGATTTTAATCAAAGTCACGCGCTTTATTCTGTAAGAATTAATACCCTTATTTTGGTTAGTTCATCACTGTCCGCACTGCAGTCATGTTAAATTTTCTCTATTGTTTTTAAAATATAACGCAAACGCAATCACTCCGCGGGTGTCTTACACACCAATGAGCCGTGAAATATAGCAATCTCTGCATTAAAATCGTTCCAAAGACCATTCCAACCAGGGAAGTCAGACATGTATACCCCGTCTTCATCACCAATTCCGTCATCAGGTTGTTGTTTTCCCCAATGGAGGTAATTTAAAGGGGAGCCGTCAGTCCATTTATGTTCACCTTCATTTTCAATGTCATTGAGACCAATATACAGGACAGGTCCTACTTCATTTTCAAACTTGCTCTAGAAAAAGAGACAAAATGAAAATATGAATAACAATGAATCGCCATCGTCCTCTTCACCATCATCAGCATCGCCAACATCATCCCCACCAATCATGGTCGTCGTCGTCGTCATCATCATCATGATCACCACCACCACCACCATCCATCATCATCATCATCATCATCATCATCATCATCATCATCATCATCATCATCATCATCATCATCATCATCATCATCATCATCATCATCATCATCATCATCATCATCATCATCATCATCATCATCATCATCATCATTGTCATCGTAATTCGTCATCGTCATCGTAATCGTCATCGTCATCGTAATCGTCATCGTCATCAGGATCATCGTAATCGTCATCAGGATCATCTTCACCGTCATCATCATCAGGATCATTGTCATCGCCATCAGGATCATCTTCACCGTCATCATCATCAGGATCATCGTCATCGCCATCGTCGTAGTCGTCGTCGTCGTCGTCGTCGTCTTCAAATGAACATCATCGTCATCATAATGCGTGCGCAACTGTTTTTTCACTATAAGTCAAACTCATTGATCTACACTATTTTAGTTCTGAAAATCAGCTTAGATTTTACCACTAAAAGAATATAAACACTAAAAGATAAAAAGGTTGTAAAAAGGCTCCTGTCTAACGGCATAACGTACCTGCATGACCCTCTCTTGAGTTTCGTCCCTTGTTGACCTCCAGTAATCCATCAAAAATTCCTGTTCTTCGCTGGTATGAATTGACATAAGATGAGCATTATGAGACTTGCAGAACTCTTCAGCTTCTATCCAGGTTTTGAAACTATTTCCAAAGTACCTGATTTTGAAGAAGAAACAAAAAAAAAGATAAACTACTTTTAGAATGAACAGACAAAATACCGGTAAAGGAACGATTGACTGTTCTTTCATTTTCATTTGACACGAACAATATGAGAACAGTAAGGGAACAGTATAACATGTATAAGGAGCAGCGTGAAGGAAAACGTGTTATTATTGTTAATTTTGATACATTTCATTACGGAAATATAAAGTTTTAATAAATTCGAAAAAATTGTCCAAAATAAGCGGCGGCGGTAGGTTAATCATTTGGGGCTGCCTGACAACATAAGCTATCAGTATGTCACTTATTAGCGATTTATTCATTTTGCATTTAATTATGTATTAAATTATTGGTGTGGACAATCCACTGCGTCTGCCCCATAAGTCTGCTGCCCATTAAAGAAATAGTCATTTTGATTGAAATGCACAATAATGTCCAGAGGGCACTAAATGTCCAGAGGGCACTAAATGTCCAGAGGGCACTAAATGACCAGAGGGCGCTAAATGTCCAGAGGGCGCTAAATGTCCAGAGGGCGCTAAATGTCCAGAGGGCGCTAAATGTCCAGAGGGCGCTAAATGTCCAGAGGGCACTAAATGTCGAGAGGGCACTAAATGTCCAGAGGGCACTAAATGTCCAGAGGGCACTAAATGTCCAGAGGGCACTAAATGTACAGAGGGCACTAAATGTCCAGAGGGCACTCGTCCAATAATGTTCAGAGGGCACATGTCCAATAATATGAAGAGGGCACTTGTCCAATAATGTTCAGAGGGCACATGTCCAATAATATGAAGAGGGCACTCGTCCAATAATGTCAGAGGGCACTAAATGTCAGAGGGCACTAAATGTCCAGAGGGCACTAAATGTCAGAGGGCACTAAATGTCCAGAGGGCACTAAATGTCAGAGGGCACTAAATGTCAGAGGGCACTAAATGTCAGAGGCACTAAATGTCAGAGGGCACTAAATGTCCAGAGGGCACTAAATGTCCAGAGGGCACTAAATGTCCAGAGGGCACTAAATGTCCAGAGGGCACTAAATGTCCAGAGGGCACTAAATGTCCAGAGGGCACTAAATGTCCAGAGGGCACTAAATGTCAGAGGGCACTAAATGTCAGAGGGCACTAAATGTCAGAGGGCACTAAATGTCAGAGGGCACTAAATGTCAGAGGGCACTAAATGTCCAGAGGGCACTAAATGTCCAGAGGGCACTAAATGTCAGAGGGCACTAAATGTCAGAGGGCACTAAATGTCAGAGGGCACTAAATGTCAGAGGGCACTAAATGTCCAGAGGGCACTAAATGTCAGAGGGCACTAAATGTCAGAGGGCACTAAATGTCAGAGGGCACTAAATGTCCAGAGGGCACTAAATGTCCAGAGGGCACTAAATGTCAGAGGGCACTAAATGTCAGAGGGCACTAAATGTCAGAGGGCACTAAATGTCAGAGGGCACTAAATGTCAGAGGGCACTAAATGTCAGAGGGCACTAAATGTCAGAGGGCACTAAATGTCCAGAGGGCACTAAATGTCCAGAGGGCACTAAATGTCCAGAGGGCACTAAATGTCAGAGGGCACTAAATGTCAGAGGGCACTAAATGTCAGAGGGCACTAAATGTCAGAGGGCACTAAATGTCAGAGGGCACTAAATGTCCAGAGGGCACTAAATGTCCAGAGGGCACTAAATGTCAGAGGGCACTAAATGTCAGAGGGCACTAAATGTCAGAGGCACTAAATGTCCAGAGGGCACTAAATGTCCAGAGGGCACTAAATGTCAGAGGGCACTAAATGTCAGAGGGCACTAAATGTCAGAGGGCACTAAATGTCCAGAGGGCACTAAATGTCAGAGGGCACTAAATGTCAGAGGGCACTAAATGTCAGAGGGCACTAAATGTCCAGAGGGCACTAAATGTACAGAGGGCACTAAATGTCCAGAGGGCACTCGTCCATTAATGTCGAGAGGGCACTCGTCCAATAATGTTCAGAGGGCACATGTCCAATAATATGAAGAAGGCACTCGTCCAATAATGTCCAGATTGCAGTCGTCCAATAATAACCAGAGGGCACAGGTCCAATAATGTCAAGAGGGCACTCGTCTAATAATAATCAGAGGGCACTCGTCCTATAATGTCCAGAAGGCACTCGTCCAATAATGGCCAGAGGGTACTCGTTTAATAATGTTTAAAGAGGGCACTCGTCCGAAATTGAAATTGGACGCATTTTTTACGGATTTTGCTTTTAGCAAACAGAAGCCTCATCTCGCGCCTTTTACTATATATATATATATATATATATATATATATATATATATATATATATATATATATATATATATATATATATATATATATATATATATATATATATATATATATATATATATATATATATATATATATATATATATATATATATATATATATATATATATATATATATATATATATATATATATATATATATATATATATATATAAATATATATATATATATATATATATATATATATATATGTATATATATATGCATATATATGTATATACATACACACACACATATATATATATATGTGTGTATATATATAAATATATATACATATATATATATATATATATATATATATATATATATATATATATATATATATATATATATATATATACATATATATGTATATATATATATATATATATATATATATATATATATATATATATATATATATATATATACATATATATATATATATATATATATATATATATATATATATATATATATATATATATATATATATATATATATATATATATATATATATATATATATATATATATATATATATATATATATATATATATATATATATATATATATATATATATATATATATATATATATATATATATATATATATATATATATATATATATATATATATATATTATATATATATATATATATATATTCATACATATATTAGGGGTGGATATGTCTCCCAATAATATTTTTAAAACAGGCTTTTTTCTCCTCGCACGATGGGTATTTGCCAACATTGGTCCATTTTCAAACCTGCAGTGTCGAGGCCCTGTATTGTTCAATGGGTGTGTATATAATTGGGGATTATAAATACATAAATAACGGTTTGTAGAAAGAGACAATTTTATAAAGGGCACTTATTCTCCTCGTGTACTTGATCTGACTTCTTTTCTGTTTCCCAATAGGTGAATGGTAGGAGAGATCGTGACCGTCGCGTCGTCGCCTTTATCAGTCTATACATTGCCATAAACATTGACACATTTTATTTGTTCAAATTGAAATACGGTCTGAACATATAGATAGGGGATCGTCTGACGTAGACTAAATTGTTTGCACAATTGTTTATAGTGATTATAAATGATTATAAATATACTAAGACATTTGTTTCAATGATATCAGTGCAAGAATATATACATAAGGATATCAATGTTCGTGTTTAATTTTATATGATATCACTCACTATACAACTCACTGACTCCCCTGTTGTAGTTTTTTGATACCCTGTTTGTTCTGATAATCATAAGTTGTTAATATGGAAATATATAGTTCGGTATTCATAAAACAGCACAAAGTCTACCTATGGACTCACTACATATATTATTTCATGTAAATTACAATGCTAAGCTGAGTACAGTTTTACGGGGAGAAGTCGGATAATTCTTATAATTATACCATATTTATTACTGATCATTCTGTCATTGGACAGATGAAGCAAAAGTGTAGGTCTAGATCATACATGATTAAGAACATTTTTCGTTTAAGATTTTTACGGTGTGTAAGAGATATCGTCCGTTTTTGTAAACTGTCAAACCACGTGACCTGCTCAAGTTTTATGAAGACGCCGTCAGTTTCTATATGAATTATAAACGGAGCTTTATATACTTACAGGTCTATGAACAATTTTTTGTATTGATTGACAGAACATTACAATTTGGGCAGATGAGTTTTTGTATTTTGAAGAAAAAAAACACTTTTACTTTTTGATTTGTAGCTAGTCAAAGTTTGATCAGTTTTTAATTCATGCTCAACTTATGATGAGCAAACACGCTCAAAATTGTCATGTAATTCTTTAAAATTCTATCCCAAATATAAGTAATACAGTCTTATCTACTAAAAATGATGGAAAAGTCTATCCCTGCTAGAATTAAATTGAAGCATAAAAAACTTTTGGTCAGAAAAAGATGCACCACTTCCTGACTTCCAAGAATTATGTTGGACATTTAACAGTCCGGTTCGTTACACCCGATTGCGAAAGTAGTTTTGTTCTCCCGATCGGGGGATCATTTACAGAAGTATCCCACAATGCATCAATCCAAATTCAAAGTTTGTATAGGAATAACATAAGAATCAGACACATTTTGAGCGCGGGGAACACAACCACTGCAAAGGGTTCAATTTTTGCTTCACGATTTGAAATAATGGTATAATGAATTATCTTTTCACCGTGCGCTTTCCAATACCGTGCGGTTTTTGAGAAACTTGAAGAAGAGTGATGAATTATTATTATGTGTCACTGTTAGGCAGTCGCGCTTTAACAAAGTTTTCTAAAATTATGAGAAATCACTTGGGGATTTGTGATTTTTTAGCAATATCTGCGTGATGTAGTAACGAAATTCTTTCACTTTCGCGAAATTAACCCAAGCAAACTTTGTTACAAACCTTCAATGAAACGACTGATAAGCGTCTATGACTGAAACTTCACAATACAAATGGCGGCTTCCTTTTATCACTGTAAGCTCAGTGCGCATGCTTGAGTCCCCGATCGGCGGTACGAACCGAACTGGCGTTGATGATCAGCAATACAATCACCGTCAAACTAAAATTTGCCCTTTTCCTTCAGAATATCTTTCAAAGAAACCACCAAAAGTTTGCCTTATTTATCAGTGTATCAAATTCAAAGAAACCTGTGAAAAAAAAAAATTGGCCAATTTCTTTGTGCATATCGTAGGCTTCGTAACTCTTATGAAAATTTTCTGTGCCCACTTTTAGAAATAATTTTTACTTAATTCCATTCTAGACAGTCAGGGAGAATCCTGGACTTTTGGTGTAATGGGAAAATACACCAAAATTTGGAGTTTCGTATTTATTAGCCTAAGATCCATGGAGGCCGCCATTTTAATTTGTGATAACTTTATACCAATTAGATTTTTACTATGAGAACGGTAGTATTTGGGTAATATAACGTATGATGCATGTACACGGTATCAGCGATGACCAAGCCAACACAGAATTATGTGTCGAGAGGGCTGTTCAAAAGGTCAACGACCTGTCAACGGAAGTCTTTTGTTATTCTATCGCGAAGTCCACCATGAAATTGAAAAGTCCGCGGTCAAATTTAATGAATATTCATTTGATATCGGTTTTCCCTTTCAAAAATATCCCCCGTGTTCTCATTAAAAAAAAAAAACCCAATGACTTAACGTTATCACTAAGTACTTAAAATGGCGGCCTCCATGGATCGTGTTATAAATACGACTTGAAGCTTAAGTTTTGGTGTATTTATTATTACACCAAACGTCCAGGATTCTCCCCTACTGTTAGATAGAGATGTTAGAAGTATGAATAATGAGATGCATGACTATTGCTTTTGGTTGTGAAGATGTAGGATTATATTCAGAGACGTAAATACCGCGGGGGTGTCACATTGTGTACAATTTAAGAATAGACGGTAAATCTCATATCAGGTCGGTAAAACTTAATGTTTGGAATACGAAACAAGACAACTTGATGCCAAATTGCCAATTGATACACCGATTCTGGTTATTAGCTGAACTTTTAAAATAACCCCAATTAAATTTGTATACGATAAACACAAGGATATTTCGGTTTTCTTGCATCGAAATCGCGTATTGCACTCATAAATTGCAGTGTTTCCGTGTAATATATTTATAATGTTAACGTACAGTAACTACCGAAAAACCAAAATGGCTCATACAGACGTCATAAGGCTAAGATCTCCTGCAATTTTTGTGAAATGTTGCTAAATTTAGATAAAAACTTCTAATAATTATACCAAATCTTTCTACCAACTTTATTCTAAAAAATGTCCCAATTAGACTTCTCAACCAGCAAATTGGGAGAAATTATCAACCAAAGAGAAATCGCCTCAGGTGTCTGTCCTTCGGTAAATGTGCTTCATTTTTGGGCAATTTTCATTGATATTCAGAAACTTTTATTCATTTTTCGGGAAATATCCTTCATTTTCAGGAATGTTTTGTCAATAACCGGCAATTTTTTTTCAATTATCTTAAAATTCTTCCAAAATTCCAATAATTAAAACAAAATCTAATTCAATGTTACCAATCTTCTTAATTTTGTGTTAAAATTTCCAAATTTGACCGCCCAACGGGGAAGAAATTAAGCATTAACCAAGGTGAAATCCTCTTAGATATTAGTTTTCCTACGTGAAATTCCTTTCCTTTTTGGGCTTTTTTTCTTTAATGTTCGGGCATTTTTGGAAAAATTCCTTCATTTTTTAGTATTTTTGGTCATTTTTTCTTCTATTTTCAGGAAATCTTGCCAAATTCTTAAAACATTTCAAATAAATTTTAAGTTTTCCTTCACTTTTACCAAAATATTTTAATCTTATGAAATATAATTGTTAAATTTTACCTGTCAAACAGGGAGAAAGCATGCAAAAGTGAAGGTCACAATCCGCACAGGGAGGCAGTTTTTCTTTAAATGTTGCCGGTAAACCTTGTACTCCCCCTCTCCCCCTCCCCTGCCGTTCAAAATGGTCTACTTATGCTATAATATACTGTTTTGGTCACATTCCATTGTTGATTCATATGCTTGGATCTTTCTCAATATAAAGACATACAATTTAAACATATGCAGTATGAAATGAAATATAATGTATTCGTGAAATAGTCTTTTAGGCACCAGTATTTCTTGTCAATATAGGACATTTAGTTTTAGCACCCATTTCAGCATCATATTACAGTTGGAAGTGATTTTATGTCGTTGTCCATGCGCAAAAACAAAGGTTACCTCATAGGCGGCGCAACCGACCCGATCACCCGGACCATGGTCGGGGAAAAAAATAGTCCGTCAATGGTCTGTCCAAGGTCATACAATGTGATATTAGACCTATCTAGTATAACGTTCTAATGTATAACTAACGATTTTCGTATCAAGTTCGCGATTTTAATTTTACGAAAAAACTATTTCGAAATAGCCTCGGTACGCGGTGTTAAGTTCGCTATTGCCACACACAATTATTACGGTAACGACATACGCGCTCTATAGTATAATTGCTTTAACGCTTTTCTTAGATTCCCCGGATGATTAAAACAATATACTGTGTTTACAAGTGACGTCAAACGCGTCAAATGACGCAATCTTTCACAACAGAATTGTAGGTTTCCCTGCTTGGTAGATCGTCCGATACTTCAGTACTTCATAGAATTAAGAAAATTATAGTCTATAAGTTTCCCGTTAAAAGTATGTTATCGTGTAATTTTGCCGAGGATAGGCTAAATGACTGCGATACTTAACAAGAATTTAAAAACTATAAGGCTACCTAGAGTTTAGAAGAATTTATTCGCAAAACAATATTGTTGCTAACCCAGTCAGAAGTGCAAATATAAAGTCCTCACAAATTGCTTTAACCGCAGAACTTCCAAAGGCTTCGCCCCCTGGACCACCACCAGGGCGTTTCTCCTGGACATCACCGAGGCCCTTGAGCGGACCACTGGACCCCAGGCCGTTTCGGCTCACGCTTCGTTCGAGCATGGTCGGCCCAATAATTTCGACCTTCCGCCGCCACTGTACCCACAGGGTAAGATTAAGGGTAAAGTTGGGCTTTATGGATAGTTAAAGGACGGCAATTTTAGTGTGCAAGTCAATGGAGCTGTCGCTTTAAGGGAGGGTTTAGGATTATTTATATATATATATATATATATATATATATATATATATATATATATATATATATATATATATATATATATATATATATATATATATATATATATATATATATATATATATATATATATATATATATATATATATATATATATATATATATATATATATATATATATATATATATATATATATATATATATATATATATATATATATATATATATATATATATATATATATATATATATATATATATATATATATATATATATATATATATATATATATATATATATATATATATATATATATATATATCACAAAAGAAAAAGAATTTTCATTTTGTAAGCCTGTTTGCCTGCCCAATTTTCAGTACAAATGAACAAGTTGCTACCACTCCTACCAATGCACATTAACAAGTTGCTATCACATTTTCCCCTTACATCTTTTTGTACATGAAATATGTGGAGGACCCTGGTTGTGGAGTCCCATGGGCAACTGCCCACGTTACCCATTGCTAGATCCGGCCCTGGAAGGGAGGGGGGGGGGGTGATGGGGGGGGGGGGGGTGAAATTTTATATATGTCATCAAGCAATCCGGAAGTATGAAAGTTTCAAAGAAGAAATAAGATTAAATTCATATAGTGGTGAAAAAGTCATTCAGAAATCAATAACTGTTGTTAGTTTCTAAAGATACTCCTCTTATTTGGCTCCTAAATTGATACTTTCTAACCCTAAATATTAAGGTTTCTCTCGTAGTTTTATAATCTACCTACTGTGGTGTAGCGGTTATTATACCTGTCTACAGACCACGAGGCCCCGGGTTCAATCCTGGGGTGGGTAGACACGCCAGTGCACCACAACTGGTTATCAAAGGCCGTGGACATTGACTTGGTTGTCGATGTTATGTCTGTCCGTACGTCGTACCTGTGTTCTCGTCCGGGTCGTATTAAGCGTTTCGTGATAGCATTTGTACTATCATAACCGAATACGCAGGCGACGACCCCGTCATTGTAATTGTGTGTTCAACTCTCTCTCTCTCGTAGTTTTATAGCAGCATTGATTGCTACGCACATATGTGCTCATTTCATATCTGCTTACACTTTGAGACCAAAGTTATCCACTGTTGCGCAATCAATTGTTATACGCTTATATCAATAAAGGAGAAGTGAAAACGTCTTTGGTTGATATATAAATTAAACACGTGACGTTGATATATTAAGTTATTGATATAATTCATTTGAAACAGTATCTTTATACAGCGACTTAATGCATGTCCTTAAAATAATTTTTTGTTCAATACATTAAAAATTCATAATAATACAATTTTTTTGTATCGAGATAGTTGCTTTTAATCATATTATATACACTCTAAAAAAAGGATGGTCAAATTTTGACCAAAACATGGTCAAACATGCACCTAACCAACTTTGGCCAAAATTTAACAACACATTTTACCACAATATGGTCAAATTCGTCCATAATCTGATAATTGTCATATTATGGCCAAATTTGGCCATGTTTTGCTCGTTTAATTTTGAACAAAGTTGGTTCGGTGCAAAGTTGACCATGTTGTGGTCAAATTTGACCATTTCTTTTTTAGAGTGTATTCATCCGTTATTACTGTAAGGAATTTAATTCTACTACATCCTTTCCGCCATCCCCGCGGAAGATTATTTAATTACAGAAAAACGTAAGAGACATATTCATAGTATTACCTTTCCAGGCTGATATTACATTGTTTTTTTTTTATAGAATTATTAGCCTACCTCAAAGAAAGTTTTGTTGTTTATGTATTTCAATCAATTTTTATAACAATTTTATAGCTAATTTGATTTAACATCTCATTGCCTCGGACCTTTAAGACTGGTACGGTAAGTATTGATAATAATGTATTGATTTATTTCCCACTTCATATCAAGAAACAAATATGGGATTATTTGTGATGTGTATATTTTCGGTGATTAACAAGGATATGTTTTTTCTATTTTTCAAATTTTTAAATCCCTTGTTCTGCAATCTTCGCTTTTACAAATTTGTGATTGAGGGAAGGTTATAATAATACAAAAAAAAGAGGTCTTTATAATACGCGAATTTAAAAGAAAAGTGCCGTCCCGTAAATACATTCAAAAGTGGACGCCGTCGTGCTGACAACGTCACTTCCGGTTTTCAATTTTCCTTATTGATTGCGAGAAATTTGTGATGTTTTCGATAACACATGTATGCCCCTATGTTCGGTCCTGCAAATGTGTGATCGATAAGATCGTAGATTTTTCGCGATCACTAAGGAAAATTGAAAACCGGAAGTGACGTTACCAGCACGGCAACGTTCACTTCTGAATTCATTCATGGGACGATACCTTTCCTTTAATATTTACAATATATACATTACGAAAAATTAAGTTCAACTTGCTTTGAGAGGTTTTAAAGAGGTTTTTTTCCTACGTGATTCAAGTTTAATTTATATGACTCAATATGGCCTGCAATGGATATGACTTGAAGTATAGACCGAATATGATAAATACCCACCCTTTCGGTCCTCGAAGATGGGATGAAAATCTCAAATCGCAAAATGGTTGACTACATCGTACCGTGTAGTCTTATCCTTGAAATAGTAAGCCTATATCAAATCTTTATTTTTCAGAGTATTTGATCCAATTGTAATCTCAATTAAAATTCACCGACAGTTAATGATTGACAACTACGCCAATGGAAAATATTTATATGATGTCGTGGCTAGCGGAAAAGTGACCGACTCTTTTCCCAACCACCCCATTTCTCACCCCCCCCCCCTCCCATTGTCAAAATGTGTTTTAAAATGTTTTGATACATTAATGTTATTACCCAAACTGGTGCAAATTTCATGAAAGTGCAAATTACATTTTAAAAAAGGAGCAAATTTCAGCGATAATTGCCATTTCTTGGACCCTTATAAGCATAAGCATGGCTCGCTTTGTTCAAATTTTGTCCCTTACCCATTCCCCTCACATATTTTCAGCTATAGTTAAGGTTGTCTGCTGGTTTGTACTGCAAGAAATAAACGTTCACTTAACGATATGGGTGGGATTTCCCATCGAAAGTGGGGGGGGGGGAAGTTTAAAGTGTGTTTGGGGGAAGGGGAGGGAGGAGGGGGAAGGGGGGGGACAGAAAAAGATGCAAAAATTACCATACAAAAGATACAAATTCGGCAAAACGTGGGGGAAAGTGCCCCCTTGCCCCTTCAAATCCCGTCTATGCTTACCGATAGCAATGCGATTCGAACCTCGTCCATAGATGCCTGCATAACGTACATGTATGCGTTTGTTCCGGGGTCATTAGAAAGTTCATTGAAACAAAAGTCAAAGAGCCGAACAAAATTCCTAGAATGACACCCAAGATATTTCGTAATCTGTAACTTTTCCTCATGTCTTTTTTCACCTCAAGACAAATGATACCTATAAAGGTCAATTTCAAATCTGGATCGGCAATTTCCGGAAAACTAATCTAAATAATGTCACATGAAAATTCCTCCAGCAGTTGATTGGTCGAACTACTGAAGAATTACGTTCGGGTAAAATCGGTTTGAAAAAGTCTATCAGCTGACTATGGTATCACGTCAATCCGCTTAGAAAAATCCACAGGACATATATGAAATGTTCTAACATTGATGATATGCTTGTCGCAAACCTTGTAATGTAGTTACCACTGCAGCTACCATTGGATAAGCTTATATTTAAAACCAATTCAAATGATGTCTATGTTGAAATAATCACAAATTCGAGCTTGGATGAGAAAATTGATCGTCAAAAAACTTTGGAAATAAAATGTAGCCTACTTCATTTTGAACGCGTTGGAACAGTTCAAAGGTCAGTAAGTGTGATGGCTTATCTACACATGTACAACATCCACATTCGTGTTCGCACAGTGTAATGCTAGTTCATAATCACCTAAACGATAAGAATATCAATGTTCAGTTGAAGTGTTGACGTGAATACTCAACTTATTTAGGGTTCTGTTGACTTAATTGTTAATATAATACCAAAAGGACTTCCACCCTTATATGATATGTATACTATAAGTAATTAACATTAACGTTGGCATACATAAAACTAGACATCAGTCGTCTGAGTCAACATAAATTTACAAGCTGCATCAGTATAGCGGAATTTATTATAGGTAACATTTTATGAAGAAAAAAAAGTAGTATTTTATCACGATGAGTATTTTTTTATGGGAAGATAGGGAAGGGGGAGGGGAATGAGAATGGGGGCTAGTTGCCCTTGTTAATTTGTCTTCTTCCAAATTTAAGGGAACATGGATAGGGGCAACAAATTCAAAACAACTGTAAACAATTCGAGGATGGAAACTGACCAAATTTAGAGCATGTTTTAACATGAATTTTTAAGAAAAACAAATCAATTAATAAAAAAGAAACAAAGGAGCAGTTCTGTCATTGTAAATTAGCTTTATCTGTACATGAAAGGTTCGCGCCCTTGCATCAGCAATGTTCGGTTTTCTCCACATGTTAGAAAATCGAACATCTCAAGGCAACCGAAAATTTACGCATCACTGCCCACACACTCCATACATAAGGTGTATGATTATACATACACTGTACGTACGGAGTTTATTTCAGGAATAGTTTAAGCGGTCACAGCATCTTTATTATTCAAGAAACATGGAGTGAGGACGCTGCGAGTAACACTGTGTAGATGTCGGGACACAATATTGGCATGATATATTTAAAAAAAAAATCATAATGAATTTAGCATTGATTCTTTATCACAATTATCAATAATTATTATTGATAATTTAATTCCATTTGTTCATTTCATAGTTTAAGAACCAACCTGGCCATAGTGGAGTTATATTTTATGTATATACACGTAAACGCTGCTCCATGCAATTAAGCGTTACAATATTCACAATTTTATATGACCCTATAAAGCATGACCTTTGACTTCTTTAGCATCTAAACCACTTGATATTTGTTATCTTTGCAAAGAAAGATGCACCTTTTAATAACAAATTTGCAATACCTGGGTGCTGCAATATTTTGTTATATACTGCTAATCTTAAAAACTACTATACGGTGAAAAATTACAAAACATAATGTCACAAAGTTGATTTCTTAAAAAGTAACTGTTTCCAACGGGCCAACAAGTCAAACAGTGATTCTTAGGTGCGTCATATATCTAATTATTAAGTCTGTAATAAATAGGTGCAAAGAAAGTCAATTTATAAGCACATTTTGGGCATGTACTCGCCTAATAAACTATGACCCCCTTCCACCACTCACATCACTTGCTATAAGTGGCGATGCCTTCATGTTGTGTTTGAGTAACTATCCTTAATCAGTTGTTTTGTGCATTTTACTTTGCGCCCTGGTAGGTACATTTTTTTCTAAATTAAGGAGAAGTATAGAGGGCACAACATTCAAAGTAGCTTTCAAAATTCGAGGAGGAAAGTGGCAAAATCTAGAAGATGTATTAGTATAAATTCTTTGGACCCCACACACTCAAACCGCCTGCCATGAACGGCAATGCGTGTGTATGTTTTCTTTTTGTTTTAGTAACCATAATGAATATTCCCCCTCACCCCCACTCCACTCCTCTGACCTTCAGCAGCACACTCTAGAATATCAGAAATGCATCTGAAGCGCATTTTACAGTTTTCTTCTTTCAAGTCTGCACGTCGTATTGTTTTGGATTAAACTTTTACCTCGAGAAATTTCTACACGTGTCAAAGTTCAGAAGTTTGTTCTTTTGAGTGTCTTTGGATATCAAGTTATCTATCATGCAAGGGCGTACATCGGGTTACCATGGCTGTACATCGGGTTACCATGGCCGTACATCGGGCCACCATGGCCGTACATCGGGCCACCATGGCTGTACATCGGGCCACCATGGCCGTACATCGGGCCACCATGGCTGTACATCGGGCCACCATGGCCGTACATCGGGCCACCATGGCTGTACATCGGGCCACCATGGCCGTACATCGGGGATTAATGAGATTAGGTAATAGGCCTATTATTTTCTTAAAATCGATATTTTCTGGCAAAAGATGAACAATGTTTACGTTGTACCTCCCCCTTGTTTGATAAGAACTTAATCAGAGCCCCTTGTTAAATTTTATTGAAATATTACTGTTAAAACAGCTTGCCATTGGCTGGCCAGTTTAAAATAATTTGATAGAAAATGTCCGATTTGTTTTGTTCTTTAATTTTTGTTAATTTCTTTCTTTTAGTTTTAGAAATTGTACGACCATTAATCGGAAGAAAATGCGTAATTACGATTCAGACGGTTATTCAGAAAAAGTTAAATCCTTTATTCTTTTGAGAAAACGGAATCTAAATATTCTACAAAAGATTTTAACTGCTTTTCGTTGAACAGTTTAATTCGTTCTAAATGATTTCATAGAAATCTTGCAGATGTTGGGGGTTTTTTTTCTCCATTTATTTCATTTAGATATCGAAATGGCTATTAACTGGAAAATGCGTAATCACGATTCAGAAAAGCTAGGTTGTTCAGAAAAATGTAAAGCCTGTATTCCTTTGAGAAAACGGAATCTAAGAATTCGGTCCATTTTCTAGATAGCAGCATTGCAACCAAATAGTTATCAAAAAACTACCAATTTGCATGAAATTTGTCCTTAAATTCCATCCTTTTCAGCGCCCGTGCTACAATTTCAAATTTTAAGGGGAAGGAGAAGGGCACAAAATTCAAAACGTTGCTGTCAAAATTCAAAGAGGAAAGCTATTAAATATAGAACAGTGTTGCCAGGTCAGCCACAAGTTTGCCGGCCAAATATCTATTGGAAATCGACCAAATCAGACAAAAAACTGCCAAATCAGTTTCCATTAACAGATTAAAAGAAGTACCATACAGCCATACAGTGTAATATAAAAGATAAAGATATATTTTTGTTTTTGCTCCTTCCACACAAAAAGTTTTTAGACAGTCAAATGAATAAATATATATATATATATATATATATATATATATATATATATATATATATATATATATATATATATATATATATATATATATATATATATATATATATATATATATATATATATATATATATATATATATATATATATATATATATATATATATATATATATATATATATATATATATATATATATATATATATATATATATATATATATATATATATATATATATATATATATATATATATATATATATATATATATATATATATATATATATATATATATATATATATATATATATATATATATATATATATATATATATATATATATATATATATATATATATATATATATATATATATATATATGCCAATTTTCCACAGTAGACTTATTAAACCAGTCATTTCTACATAGATATGACTTGAAAGAACTTTACACTTGAGTATCTCCTTAGTTTCTTCACCATTTTGTTTCTCTTAAAGAAGCGATATCGTCATATGTGCACAATATTTAGAATTCCTTTCAAATTTTTTGATTGGTTGAAATTTTGCTGCGCGATTCGTTGTCTCGTATTGCAAGGTATATAGTTATTCAAAACGTCCCTGGCGTCACCACATGAGATAGCCCAGATGCTTGCGGCGATCACAATCAACTTTTTTTCAAATCATGGCGTGAGTTCAAGCCCCGGTAGAATCGTTTGTTTTGACATGTTGCTTTCATCTTCTTCTTTTTTTTTTCTCAGTAATTTTCATTTGGTGACTATCATTGTAGTATTATAATACTAAAATTTCACTTTCGCTTTCTGACAAAAAAGCATTGAAAAAAACAAATAAGTTTCTCTTCACAGTAACGTAATGCGCTGTAATTCTGCACACACAACATACATGCTAGTGTCTGGCTGTACTGTGTGGTACAAACAGACAGAGGATCGGATCTTGCCTCCACAACCAGAAGTGACGTCAAAATAAAGTATCCCCCATTTTTACCGTATTTTACTGAGACGAGCCTCCCTCTTTAAAGTCCTCTTTTAGATAAACTTGCTTCACCACTTTGTCGCTATACTTGTACAGTCCATATATATCTTTAAAAGATGTCCCTGGGTTAAACAGATCGCAATGTAACCTTGATCAATTCCACGGAAAATGTACTTTTCTGCAGCGAAGTGGCCTTAAAACCATAGTCGTACGGGACCGTTGCGAGGAGAGCTGCAGCCTCCTTACGCCAACCCCACGCACACCCCAACGCCCACCCTTCCCCCACGCCCACCAATTTTCGGGCAGCATATAGCTTACGCAATTTTTGAGTAAATTATATATATATATATATATATATATATATATATATATATATATATATATATATATATATATATATATATATATATATATATATATATATATATATATATTATTTTTTATAGATAAACGTACAAAAGCAGTTAAATTAATTAGATTAATTAATCAGAAACGGAAGGATTGAAAATTCAGATTTTAGGTTTGTGTTTTGAATCACTTTAAACAGATGTGTCTGTGTTGATCATTGTCGACAAGTTTTACTTCACAATACATGCATGGCGAGAATACTAAGTTGTTTCAAAATTTCATTACTGACAGCATTGACCATTTCAGTAATACGTGCGAATTATCTGATAAGGCAGTAACGCTGGGGGCAGAGCCTGGATAAAATGTGAAGGGGAAGGGGAGCAGGGGAAACAAACCAGTGATGATGTGATATCGTGTTTAAAAAGCGAATTTTTATCATTAATGGAACATATCTGCATATTGGGATAAGGGTGCAGAGTCTTCTGGCCTTAGAAAGCGATGAATAGGGGGAAAGGCACGCCCTGATTTCACCTTCCCTATTGCATGCCTTCTTTTAATTGGAAAATTGGGAAATTGTTAACATAATATTGAAGGACAATTTGGTAAAATCATTGATAATTTTGGTAAAATTTGGCAATATTTACCAAATAATTGCTCGAAAATGAAGGAAATTTTCAGAAACTTGAATTGCACGAAAATGAAGGAAATTTTTCAAACATTGAAAGACATTTTCTAAATATTGAAGGAAATTTCCCAGAAATTGAAAGAGATATCCCCAAAATTGCCCCAGATTGAAGGAAATGTTCCAAAAATTAAAGAAAAATTGACCATATATTTCCTGAAAAGAAAAAAAATTCCCCAAAGATTGAAAACAAATTGACCAAAAATCCGAAAAAAAATTGCCCCAAATGAAGTAAAGTTTCCGAAAATTGTGCGATTTCAAAGAGATATCCCGAATATTGCATCAAAAGGTAGAAAATGTTCCTAAAATCGATAGAAAATTGACATATATTTCCCAAAAAGAAAGAAATATTCGCAATAATTGAAGAATAGTTACCGAAAATGGAAGAATAACTTGGCCGAAAATGAAAAAAAAAAATTCCAAAAATTGCTTGAGAATGAAGAAAATTTTCGAAAGATTGTTAAAGTCTAGAGATTTTCCGAACAAAAGATATTGAAAATCGACGAAGAAAACTGCTCCAAAATGAAGAAATGTTTCGAAAATTGCACAAGAATGAAGGAAATTTTTATTTAACGTAACTAAAGAATTATCTCATTATAAAAAAGTAGGATTAAAAATCTCCCTCCATGTCCTGCCCCCCCCCCCCCCTTTCTCCCTCTCGTCCCTCCTTCCCCCTTTCATATCTGAATACACCCGCCGGAACCACGAAACATAACCAGTTTTCCATGTATGTATAAACATATTGCAGCTCTGGGAAATTTTTGGGCCAAAGTGCTCACCCTTCCCCCTTGAAAATAGTCCCGTACGCCTATACATTTGGCATTTTTTTAATTAAATAGTATCAGTTGACTTGTGTTTTTTAAAAGGATACGTGTAACTAAAACATTTAACTAGATGATATGATAGAGAATTAAAAAATAAAACAGCCATTAAAAACAGTATCCTGAAGGCCATTTCCATTCTCAGATTATTCATGATTGAATTTGCCACATGCAGGCTGCCATACTAATTCGTGATCACATCATTAGCATACATAATGTAATACTACGCATATTTCATTATCATGACATCATCAGCATAGGCCTTCAAGTTTATAAAGAATTTTTTTGAAATTTTAATTGTAGTAGGCTTTAAGTGAACGTTTTGTGGTTTCTATCAAAAATATCATGTACATACTATATAGTCACAAATAAAGGAACCATAATTTGTTATAAGCTGGAGTATTACAATTAAATCTTGACACAATATCAAAATTAAATCATAAACAGAAAACATATTTGCAGTCCTTTGCTATCCTAACGATAAAGCCTCATGCAATGTTACATATTTTAAATTTGAAATACGTTTGGGAAAAATATCTTTACTGGGGGAAGCTTAAAACTCATGAAAGTACCTTCATTACTGCCATGGCTACAACTTTTCCACTCCCATTTGATATGTTCACCACGGCGTTTTCGAAATATTAAAAATAATATACAATAGAGCTAGGCATTTAGGCGCGAAACGGCCATTTTGAAAATTCAAATGTTTTTAAACACAATGAATTTTTATTATTTCAAGTACATAAATTAGAAACTATGACATTTTATTGCCACATCTGATCAATATGGCTGCATGACTTCAATACTCTCGTGTGTTATACATCTTCCTATTAATAGGCATGATCCCGGACTGCAAATGTAAAGAAAATTCTAGATTTTATGTCTTCTTTATGACTATGACCAGGGACTACGGTAAGTGATAAGGACTATCATCAGGCGATAAGTACGGTAAGTACCATTAAGCGATTGTGAGATCATTGTTGAATGTCATTCAGTAATTTTCAAATGCTTTATATTAATGATGTTGACAATACCAAGAGATAACAAATGTTCAAGACTCTTAACCTTTAATTCTTTTGAATTAAGTACATTTTGCAATTTTGTATAAAGTACAAAAACACTTGTTAGAAATAAGCAAATTTACTTAATGGTATTTGCCTAAGGGATATTTACTTTTAAATCATAGCGTTGTCACGAGATTGAAATATTTTATCCATTTAAAAATTAACATTACGTGCACATTTGAACTAAACGGTTACTATATGAGGATGAAAACCATAAGCGATCAACCCACATACATGTATGCCAATAGAAAACTGGGATCAATAGCTTATTTTGTACGCCTGAATTATTTAGCAAAAATATATGAAAGTCGGTAAAAATTCTGTAATATTTTCAAGTGGGAATAGACTAATTAACCGAGGTTAGATCCAAGTCAGCTAATCCACATGGATTGTATAGTTACTTCTCTCAGAAGTGTGAGGATGTGAGCAGTGGCGTAGCTAAAGGGATGGTGGAGGGGGGGGGGGAACAATGTCCCCCTGGCCAAAAATTTCCCAAAAGTCGGTAAATTTGCACAACAGAATATTCAGGATGTTGGATTGCTTTGGTAATCCTGATGAAAGTCATCTGTCTTTTTCAGTTATATACCTAAACAAATTGATGTTGTTGCAAAAGAAAGCCATCCGTCACATCGATGGCTGTGATCCGTAGGATTACACAAGTCCCTTATTTTCTTCTCTCAACTTACTCAAGTTACCAGATCTTATTAACCTAAGTATTACTTCATTTGTGTTTAGATGTATTAACAGTATACCTCACAAGTTTAAAACTGTTTACACCCACAATAGCCGTAATCACAGCTACAATACCCGACAACGTATTACGTAATGACTTTGACGCTTTCCCCTGCAATAGCAACACTTTTCAAAAGAGCTCATACGAAATCTATCAATAAATGTCTGGAATTCCCTGCAATTACATGATAAAACTTGTAGCTCTATATCCAGTTTAAAGAATTATCTTAAGAAGTACTTTACAAGCACATATTAACTTATTCTTTTTCCTTTTTAGGGTTGTGTTATACTGGGGGTAGGGATGGGGAGATTGTGTGCGAAGAGGGGGGTGAGGTTATGGGGCCTCCTAGGTTAACTATAAGTAACTATAGCAACTACCGTATGTATGCGGTGTGCTTCCTCTATAGCCAAGTCATTGCCACTTTAAGCTCACTAGAGTTTTTGCAATGATCACTCCTTATTCCAACTTGCATATATCAGTCATTTATTATATCAATTGTCATTGATTAGCATCTTCATTGTAAATATTGCTTTTTTGAGAACTTTTGATATAATTTTATTATATCATTTACACATGATTGTTATTTTATGTTTACTTTTCTGCAAATTCTTTATTATTAATTGTTTTGTAATTTTCCTGTTTTTTGCTGTAATGTCAAGTTGTGGATGAACAAATAAATGAAATAAAATATACCAGCCATTTTGTCAAAAAGGATTACAAAATTTCCGAAAAACCATATTTTTAAGTTAGGTATGATATTTAGCAGTTTAGAGTTAGCAAATTTCCGACTCATTTTTAAAAATTCCCGATTCGGGTGTTTTTCCTCATATCATCTTACTTTTTCCTCAAAATTTCTGAAGGTTTTCTTCAAAATATGCGACATTTTTTCCAAAATGTTCGAATTTTTTCCTCAAACTTTTTCCCCTCAGAATTTTTCAAAAAACTTTTCCCGTTAATCCCCGCTCCTTTGTGGGGGAGGGGGAAGAGGGGGGGGGGGTGGTTTGGATTCTGATGTTTTTTATGATTTCCCCCATCAAAATCCATTAAATATTTTACAGCATTTTAAAACTGAGATACCTAATTAACATAAGTTGCGCAATATTTTGTGACCTCAGGATGGGACGGACAAATAGAAAATTGCTCATGTTAACAGGTTAACTGATTGTTTTTCGGTCATTTCTCTAAATATTTTGAATGGGAGGAGATGGCTATAGGGAATAAGAAACTCAATGCAGTATAATTCAATCCGAGAACTTTTTATATTTGGAAAATATGTCATAACTTACAAAATATATGCGCTATTCTGATCGTTTAAAGACTGTTCTGTTAAGGTTCTAACTGTCCAAACACCATTAGAAATATAATAAACTGATAAAGGTTATCAGTTTATTTTAGTTGTGGCATGAATAATTTTAACGCCTGGGATCTCAAGAAGTCTAGGAAAGAAAATAGATAGTCATCAGACATGTCAGAAATTCTTCTATCAATAATTCTAGATTTTATGCGATTTTGAGTGAAATTCAAGTTCCGCCTTCAAGAAGTGTCTATTCGAAGTTTGATCCGAATCTCTATCGCCACAAAGGGAGTACCTTAAATATTCATAATGTTCAACACTTTTCCTGATAATATTAATATAAATGTCTAATGTGCATTTCAAAAGTAATACAAATTAAAGTGAAGGGATGGTAGAAATGATTGAACGTAAATTCTGGGTTTACCAGTTTGACAGATTCATAGGAATATTGTGTTTTAGACATGAATTTTGAAATAAACTTTTTTTTTATTTAAGGAGTAACAGTCATTAGCCTAACGTTCTTCTTTATAACTCTGTAAATTAGTGTTTTTAAAACTTAACATATTCAAAAATTGAAAGATAAATCAAAATTTCTTCACAGGCATCGATAAACATTCCAATAGCATAAATAGTAGGCGCCAAGAGAGCTACTCCACAATTAAAGGATTAGTTCAGGGGTCAAGCAGGTCCATCTTACATAGAGAAGGACTTCAAAGGAACAAAATGATGAAAAAAGCATGCAACAATCTTAATCTGTTAAGGAGATATTTAGTTTTAAAAGTTGGTCTCATTTGTGTAGACACGATTGAAATCAGACTACAGTATGTGGACCAGTTCCACGAAAAAAAGTGCTTTTATTTAATAATTCCTTAAGTGTCCCATATTTTTAGTTTTGTAATTTTTAGGATTGCAGAACAATTTGCAATTACATTTTTCATGTACAAATTTGTATAATTTAAAGCATTTTATGTTATTTTCTTTTAATTTTGATAAAAAAGAGTACCAAAATTCATTTGATCACCAATATTTTTGCATACCTTGTAAGCTTCGTAGGTAGGGCTTAGCACGTATTTCCCGAATAAGTCAATTTTCCCTTAATGCCTTAAGGTAAGACTAGAATAATAGTGTATGTAACAACAAATTCCATCATTCTCCGCGAGCACGACGTAACATTCCATTTTACACATTTTGGAACTAAACTTTTTAATAGAACTAGTCCCATGACTAAAAATTTTAAACTTACAACACAATATTGACACAATATCAAAATTAAATCAAAATTACACTGGTAGACAGAAAACTAAATTGCAGTTCTTACTGTGATAAAGAAAAGCTATTAGCAAAGAACAAATATTTGATATTTTCCAAGTTCTGAGTAGTTATGAGTAAACAGACAACGTGGCAGTTTGGCTAGAAAAATTACCCTCACAAATAGCATTACACATTCTTATAGAGTTCAATAAAAACAATATCGATGCTTGTTATAGGTGGAAGGCAATAGATGTAACAAATTTTCGGTGGTATTGGTAATTTTTCTATGAACTGGGAATTTTTGTGAAGGTTTTTTTTTGGAAGTGGTTCTTTCGCTCAACTGGTCCATATACTGTAGTTGTGATGTCATAGTCTTAGAATCCTTAAAGTTTTTATGTATTCTATCATATTTCATGACGTGATTTTGTGGCGTAAAAACCATGGGATATGTCAGGAAAGTAGTAAAACAATCTTAGAAATATTAAATAAATTGTCTTTAAAATACATTAACAATTGTTAAGAATGTGAGGATGAGGATGCCAACTTTTTATAATAGACTTACTTCACCAGTCGCTTCTGCCTAGTTAAGACAGAACATTCAACTTGAATATCTCCTTACCGGAGTAAGATTTTGGAATGCTTTCTAAACCAGTTCGTTTCCTTTGAAATCCTCTTTCATGTAAGATGGACATGCTTGACCACTGAACTAATCCTTCAAATAGATATTTTCAACATTTAAAATATTGTTTATTTCTTGCTTACATAGCAAATCATGCATTGAAAAACCTTCAAACTTTAGTGAGACATAACAAGTTTAAGGGTTGCTTGTTTTATTCTTTATCATTATGTAGTGGTTGGTCCGTTGGTGATCAACCTATTTTCTTTGGGTCCTGAATGAGCGCCTTCAGTCTATCTATAATACATGTAACCCATCAATCAAACAACATCCATTGTTCCCTGTCGCACCAACATTATAAGATTTAATTCGTGCAACCGTGCAATTGATACCTGGAATACCTTCTCAATTGACGCACAAAGCTGCAAATCCCTAGTTTTAGTTTTAGAAAAACCCTTAAACATAAATGCATCATGAACTATAGATTTGTTTTTAATCATTCCCTTTTACTGTTATTTACTTACATCCTTACTATACCTAGGATATACCTGGGATTGTGGGTGAGACCATGGTTTCGATTATATCTGTTGGTGTGTGGGGTGTGGGCGTTTTGGTACTACCTTATTTGTTATCATTATAGTTTTGAAATTTGGAAGTGTGATCAGTTAAGCTCACCAGAGTTTTTATACAACACTTCCTTTCACAACCATATATATATTCTTCTGTATATACATATTTGAAAAATAAAACTCTTATGTAATTATATGTAAATATGTTATGGAAAACAAATAAATGAAATGAAATCTATCAATACAAATTCAACACATTCTGTAAACTTACAAAACCCTTTTAGCTTGCTGTATTGGTTGATATTTTGTAATATGAAAGCATGCTGATAAAGTAAAAAATTGTAAGCTAAAAAAGGAATGTAAGGTACAAAATCTATTTTCAAATTGGGCAGACATATCTCGGAAACTATGCTATGATCAAAGTTTAAAGACTGTCTGTTTATTCTTTATCATTATGTAGTAGTTGTTCTGTTGGTGATCAATCTTTTTTCAATAGATCCTGAATGAGCGCCTTTTCTCTACCTTCAAATATCTTTGAAGTTACAGACCATTTTAGCTTGCTGTGTTTGTTGATATTTGGTAATATGAACGCCTTTCGATCAGTTCGGGAGCAACCAAAAAACTGGGTAATTTGAAATACCCCCAAAATTGGGTACTTTTATGTATAACGTCATTGCATGAACCTTCACATTTGACTAGCGCAATCTAAACATATGAGGTTTCTTATTTTCCGCTCCGGATTGTCTAAAATTTCAATATATATCCTTAAATTTTGGAAAATGATAGTAAATGAATATTCAAAACTTTTTGTCACTGTATTTTTAAATTCAGGATTGCCTTTTTAAGAAAATCAATCAAACAGATTATAGGCAGTCTGTTTTGTTCATTTTCTCAAAGAAGCACGTATGGCCATTTCGGCGTGGTGAACGTATCAAATGGGAGTGGAAAAGTTTTAGCCATGACAGTAATGAGGGTATTTTCATGAGTTTCAAGTATCCCCTAGAAAAGATATATTTCCCAGATGTATTTCATTTTTGAAAAATGCAACAATGCATAAGGCTTCAACGTTAGGATAGCAAAGGATCATGGGAAATATCACAAAATGGCTGCTTCCATGTAGCAAAAAGTTCCCATGTTCCCATTATTAGGAACATTTATGTTCTCGTTAATGGGCATGCTACCGGACTGATAGTACGAATGCAACAACTTCCTTGCTACTTCCAAAGTTGCAACCAAATCGTTCATGTAAATGTTCCTTTAACACAGAGCTATACTGCTCCTTCTGTTACTCCTCTGTGACAAAAGTGTAACTTGACGACGAAAGTGAACATCATGAGGCTGGCATCTTGCAGACAAATGGTGCAACCCTTTAAATAGGATCTTTCCGTAGGCTTTTGTTCGTAATAAAGAAGAGTACAAAACACATCTTTACTTTTTTGTGAATGGTTTCATGGAAACTTCATTTTTTTTACAACGTAGAATTTTAAAACGTAGAATAAACGAATAAAGATCATATTTATCAATTCTCCTCACTATCATTGACTGGTAAAAAATGTTCATTCGGACCGGCCTCGAATGATTTCAACCTATCAGAGGGTTAGAAAATTAACTACCTATTTATAAATCTTCATTTATTTGTGTGTAGATTATGATTCAACTTAAAATTGAAGATTGTGAACAGTCCGGTAGCATGCCTGTTAACGGGAACATAACTGTTCCTATTAATGGGAACATTTTGCTACATGGAAGCCGCCATTTTGTGATATTTCCGGCCTTATGCAATGTTACAGTTTTCAAATTTCAAACACGTCTGGGAAAAATATCTTTGCTAGGGGAAAGTTAAATCTTATGAAAATACCTTCATTACTGTCATGGCTACAATTTTTCCACTCCCATTTGAAATGTTCAGCACGCCGTTTTTGAAATATTAGATAAAATAGACAATAGAGCTAGGTTTTTAGGCGCGAAAGGGCCATTTTGAAAATTCAAATGTTTTTCAACACAATGAATTTCTAACAATTTAAGTACATAGATTAAAAACTATGACATTTTATCGCAACATCTGATCAATATGGCTGCATGACTTCAATATTCTTGTATGTTATAAATGTTTCTATTAATAGGCATGCTGCCGGACTGCTGAATGAGCGCCTTTTCTCTATCTATAAATACGAATTCAACACATTCTATCAAGTAACAAATCATTTTAGCTTGCTGTGTTAGTTGACAGGGGCATAGCCAGGATAGAATGTTAGGGGGGAGGGAGGTGGGAAAGGGGGGCGTGGTGTAAGCTAAATCAAACCCTAGGGATGATGTAATAACGTGTTCTATGAGCAGTTTTGACACGATTAACAGATTAATGAAACATATAGGGACAAGAGTGCATGGTCTTATAAGCGGGAAGCAAAGAGACAGGTTCGCCATGAAAGGTTTTCTCTAGATAAGGAAAATTGGGAAATTTTCCACACAAAAAAACATTAAAGGAAATTTTGGTAAAATTATTGCAAATTTTAGTAAAATTTTGAAATATTTCCCGATGATTGATGAAAATATACCAAAAATCGCGCTACAATGAACTTTTTTCGAAAATTGAAGAAAATGGTATGAGAATGAAAGAAATTTCCTTAAAATTGAAAGAGCTATACCAAACATTGAAGAAAATTTCCCAAATATTGATCAAAACTTACCTTACATTGAAAAAAAATTGCTCCAAAATGGAGTAAACTTGAAGAAAAATTGAAGAAAAGTGACCGAATTGGAGGAAAACTGCCTAAACTTGAAGGAAATTTACCAAAAATTGAAGAACATTTACCAAAATTCGAGACAAAAATAGCCCCAAAAGAAAATAAATTGTTCGAAAATTGAAGAAAACTGCATAAGATTTAAGGAAATTGCCCAAAAGTGAAAGACATTTTCCAAACATTAAAAGAATTTGACTGACAAATTGATGAAAATTTACCGTAAATCAAAAAAGAGATATCCCAAACATTACTGTTTAAGGAAATTCCCCAAAAATTGAAAACATTTGTCCCTAAATGAAGTAAATTTCCTAAAATTGAACGAGAATGAATATGTCATAAATGTTGAACAAAATTTTCCGAAAATTAGAGAAAATTTACCAAAATTTGAAAAACAATTATTGTCCCAAAATAAAGGAATTTTTTCCAAAAGTGACACGAGAATGAAGAAAATTTCTCAAAAATCGAAAGTTATTTTACTAACATTGAATGAATTTTCCCCCAAAATGATGAAAATTTACCCAAATTGATGAGAAATTGGTCCAAATAAAGGACATTTCCCAAAATAGAATAAAATTTACCAAAATTGAAGAAAATTGACCGAAAATTGAAGAAAAATTGCATAAAGATTAAGAAAATTGTCCGGAAATTGAAGAAACTGAAGAAGTAGGGAAATCGCCTAAAATTGAAAGACATTTCCCGAACATTGAGGGAAATTTACCGACAATTGATGAAAAAAGATTTTATACCAAAGAAAAATTACCCAAAAATGAAGGAAATATTCCGAAAATTGCACGAGAATGAAGAAAAGTTCCCAAAGATTGAAAAAGATTTCCCAAACATTGTATGAATTTTCCGAAAATTGAAGAAAATTGACGTAAACCGTGACTAAGAATTATATCATCGGTAAAATCTCATGAGGCTATGCCCCCACCCCCTTCCCTTTGGCGCATACCCTGTTAGTTGATAGTTGGTAACATAAAAGCCTTTCCATAAAGTAAAACTGAATTAGAAATGGAATATAACATATAATAAGTATTTTCGAAATTCATATTCTCTTTGATTTTATAGTCACCTATTTTGTTACCTGTTGCAGATCAGCTCATTGTAATTGTTCTTGGAGGAGCTCATTTCCTCTATACTGTATAGTCAGTCCAAGAGCATGCCTATGAATGGGAACACATTTCTTCCAAAAATTGGAACAATTTGCTACATGGAAGCCGCCATTTTGTGATATTTCCTATGATCCTTTGCTATCGTAACGATAAAGCTTTATGTAATGTTACAGATTTCAAATTTAAAATACGTCGGGGGTAAAACATCTTTGCTGGGAAAACTTAAAATTATGAACATACCTGCATTACTGTCATGGTTAAATATTTTCCACTCCTCGTTGATATGTTTACCACGTCGTTTTTGAAATAATAGTCTTTTAGGCGCGAAACAGCCATTTTGAAATTTCAAATGTTTTTCAACTCAATAGTTTTGAATATTTCAAGTATATAAATTAGACACCATGACATCTTATAGCAACATCTGAACAATCCGGATGCATGACTTCGATATTATTGTGTGTAATACATGCTTCTATTAATAGGCAGGCTCTCGGACTGATGGTATACTATGAATGCAACAACTTCCTTGCTACAACCAAAGTTACAACCAAATCGTTCATGTAAATGTTCCTTTAACACAGAGCTATACTGCTCCTTCTGTTACTCCTCTGTGACAAAAGTGTTACTTGACCACGAAAGTGAACATCATGAGGCTGGCATCTTGCAGACAAATGGTGCAATCCTTTAAGTAGGATCCTTCCGTAGGCTTTTGTTAGTAATAAAGAAGAGTACAAAACACATTTTCACTTTTTGTGAATGTTTCCATGAAAACTTCATTTTTTTTTACAACGTAGAATTCTAAAACGTAGAATAAAGAGATAAAGATCATATTGATCAATTCTCCTCACTATCATTGACTGGTAGAAAATGTTCATTCGAGATCGGACTCGAATGATTTCAACCTATCAGAGGGCTAGAAAATTAACTACCTATTTATAAATGTTCATTTATTTGTGTGTAGATTATAATCCAACTTGAAATTTAAGATTCTGAATGAGCGCCTTTTCTCTATCTATAAATACAAATTCATCACATTCTATCAAGTTACAAATCATTTTAGCTTGCTGTGATAGTTGACAAGGGTGTTGCCAGGATAAAATGTTAGGGGTGAAAGGGGGTGGCAAGCTAAATCAAATTCTAGGAATGATATGATAAAGTCTTTTATAAACATTTTTGACACGATTAATTGATTAATAGAACATATAGGGACAAGGGTGCATGGTCTTATAAGCGGGATGGAAGTAGAGGGACAGGTCCGCTGTGAAAGGTATTCTCTAGATAAGGAAAATTGAGAAATGATTCACACAAATATCATGGAAGGAAATTTTGGTAAAATCATTGCAAATTTTAGTAAAGTTTGGAAATATTTCCCGATAATTGATGAAAATTCACCAAAAATCGAAGAAAAATTGAGTTTAAAATGAACTTTTTTTGAAAATTTAAGAAGATGGGATGAGAATGAAAGAAATTTTCCCAAAATTGAAAGAGCTATCCCAAACATTGAAGGAAATTTCCCAAATATTGATCAAAACTTACATTATATTGAAGAAATATGGCTCCAAAATAGAATAAACATCCCGAAAATTGACCAAAAAATCGAAAAGATTTGAAGAATATTGACCAAAAATCGAAAAAATCTGCCCAAAGTTAAAGGAAATTTTTCAAATATTGAAGAAAATTTACCAAAAAAATGAAGAAAATTACAAAAATTGAAAGAAAAAATTGCCCCAAAGAAAATAAATTGTTCCAAAATTAAAGAAAATTGCACAAGACTTAAGAAATTCGCCTAAAATTGAAAGACATTTCCCAAATATTGAAGGAAATTTACCGACAATTGATGACAATTGATCGTAAATTGAAAAAGAGATATCCCAAAACATTACTGTTGAAAAAAAATTCCAAAAATTTGAAGAAAATTGCTTAAAAATGAAGGAAATTTGCAGAAAATTTCAGAAAATTGACCGAAATAAAAAAAATTGTCCCTAAATGGAATAAATTCCCGAAAATTGAACGAGAATTTGATAAATATTGAAGAAAATTTTCTGAAAATTGAAGAAAATTGACCAAAATTTGAAGAACAATTATTGTCTCAAAATGAAGGAATTTTTCCAAAAATAATACAAAAATGAAGGAAATTTCTTAAAGATCGAAAATTATTTCACAAACATTGGATGAATTTCCCCCCAAAATGATGCAAATTTACCGAAAATTGATGAGAAATTGGCCCACATGAAGAAAATTTTCCAAACATAGGATAAAATCTATCGAAAATTGAAGAAAAAATGCCTAAAAATTAAAAAAATTGTCCGAAAATTAAAGAAACCGAAGGAGAAGAAGAAAATCGACCAAAATTGAAAGACATTTTCCCAACATTGAAGGAAATTTACCGACAATTGATGAAAATTGATCTTGTACCGAAGAAAAATTACCCCAAAATGAAGGTAATATTCCGAAAACTGCACGAGAATGAAGAAAAATTTCCAAAGATTGAAAGAGATCTCCCAAACATTGTATAAATTATCCCCAAAAAAGATTTTTTTTACGTAAACCGTGACCAAGAATTATATCATCGGTAAAATCCAGGGGCCATGCCCCCTCCCCTTCTCCTCTGGCTCATGCCCTGTTAGTTGATAAAATGAGAACATTTCCATAAAGTAAAACTGAATAAGAAATGGAATATAAAATATAATTTATTTTTTCGAAATTCATATTCTCTTTTATTTTATAGTAACTTATTACTCTGTTACCCGTTGCAGATCAGCTTATGTAATTGTTCTTGAAGGAACTCATTTCCTCTATACTGTATAGTCAGTCTAAGAGCATGCCTATGAATGGGAACACATTTCTTCCAAAAAATTGGAACAATTTGCTACATGGAAGCCGCCATTTTGTGATATTTCCTATGATCCTTTGCTATCGTTACGATAAAGCTTTATGTAATCTTACATATTTCAAATTGGAAATACGTCGGGGGTTAAATATCTTTGCTGGGAAAACTTAAAACTCATGAACATACCTTCATTACTGTCATGGTTAAACATTTTCCGCTCCTCATTGATATGTTTACCACGTCGTTTTCGAAATAATAGTCTTTTAGGCGCGAAACAACCATTTTGAAATTTCAAATGTTTAATAGTTTTGAATATTTTAAGTATATAAATTAGACACCATGACATTTTATCGCAACATCTGAACAATCCGGATGCATGACTTCGATATTATCGTGTGTAATACATGATCCTATTAATCAGTAGGGGAGAATCCTGGGCTTTTGGTGTAATAATAAATACACCAAAACTTGGAGTTTCGTATTCATTACACGATCCATGGAGGCTGCCATTTTAAGTAGTGATAACGTTAAGTCATTGGGTTTTTTTTAATGAGAACGCGGAGGAGAGGGGGTATTTTTGAAAGGAAAAGCCGATAGCAAATGAATATCTATTAGAATTGACCGCGGACTTTTCAATTTCATCGTGGACTTCGCAATAAAATAACAATAAAAAACGACTTCCGTTGACAGGTTGTTTACCGTTTTAAGAGCCCTCTCGACACATAAATCTGTGTTGTCTTAATCAACGCTAATACAGTGTACACACATCATACGTCATATACCCAAATACTACCGTTCTCATAGTAACAATCCCATTGATATAACGTTGTCACAAGTTAAAATGGCGGCCTCTATGTATCTTAATGAATACGAAACTCCAAGTTTTGGCGTATTTTCTTATTACACCAAAAGTCCAGGATTCTTCCTGACTGTTAATAGGCAGGCTCCCGGACTGATGGTATACTACGAATGCACCAACTTCTTTGTTACAACCAAAGTTACAACCAAATCGTTCATGTTGATGTTCCTTTAACACAAAGTTTTACTGCTCCTTCTGTTACTCCTCTGTGACAAAAGTGTTACTTGACCACGAAAGTGAACATCATGAGGCTGGCATCTTGCAGACAAATGGTGCACGATGACTGCTGTCCTTTACGCGCAAGTCATTCCACCGTCCTTTGAATCCAGGCCATTCCGACATATGAACGCCATCCTCTGCACCGAGCTTATCATCAGGCTGCTCGTCTCCCCAGTTTTGATAGTCATACGGGGAACCGTCGCTCCACTTATGGACTCCTTCCTCGTGAATGTCATTGAGCCCAATAAAAAGAATTGGATATGCATGGCCTTTTGGATAAATTAGCTGCAAAACGTAAATGATAAAACTCTTTATAATGATGATAATTGGTATCAAAGAAATGAAAATAATGAAGCTAAATTCCGTATCTTATTCCGTTAAGGAGATATTTAAGTTTAAACTTCTGTATCATTTGTGTAGAAAAGACTTGTGACATCACAATCCTAGATTCCTCAAAGTCTCTACATGTTCAATAATTGTTCTAAAAGTTTGTGGCTCAAAACCATTGAATATATTAGAAAAGTAGCAAAACAGAATCTAGTGAGCGTAGTTATAATTTACCACGTGAAGAAAGTTCGAGGAAAATTAATTACTTAAAGTACTTAAAGTACTGGAAAAGTTAAATACATTTTCTTTGAAATACATTAAAAATTGTTCATAGTGTGAGGAGGAGGGCGCCAACCTTCCATAGTAGACTTAGTACACCAGTCATTTATACATGTAGGACAGAATTTTAAACCTAAATATCTCCTTTACAGAATAAGATTTTTGTAATGCCTATTCACCATTTTGTTTCTTTTAAAGATTCCTTTCATGCAAAAGAAACTTGCTTGACCACTGAACAAATCCATTAAAGAAATACGAAAACCTATTATCTGATTATCTTGGACAGAATTCTTCGGACACATAATTTATATTTATCTTGGATCAACTTCTTACATAATAATTGTTGCATAATAGAAAAACCTTTCAAATTCTGATTAGAACAGTCTGAAAGTTTAGATCAGGTATATATTTCTTTTTCTCTCTGATACTCATTGCTCGTCAACTAATTAATTAATATATGTTTATACAAGGAAAATATTAAATATATAGCAGTAACGTAGTTGAAAATGTTTACTTTATGAAAACAATTTTGTACCAGTTTTGGGAATGGATAAATCCTTAATTTACATAAATTACGTTTCATAAATCCCCCGAGAAGATATACTTTTTTAAAGTCATAGCCTGCCTTTTGCAAGGGAGTAAATATATTACATTTTTTTCATTCATTATCTTCCCCTTCTATGTTCTTTTGAACCATGAGCGCAATATTTATTTAAAATGTTAAGCTTCAACTTCGAAATTGAACAATGTTTTGGCCAACTTCAAATGGAGGATATTTGATCGAAATCACAACTATATCAAAATTCTATGTTTCCAACATATCAAAAAAAAAAATCCGATTTTATTTCCGATTCTCTGGTCCTATGTTTACTGCGGTTCACACTCATGCAGGAGATTTCCCGATCAGGAAATTGAATTATGCGCAGTGAACGGAAATTAAAATGTTTTGAAAATTAACAGCCATAAGCAGCCCGGTTCGTACTTCCGATCGGGAGAACAATTTTGGTTCAATGCGTCTATCCAAATTCAAATTTTGTATATAGGAATCATATAAGAATAAATGGAAAAAAATTCGAAAGCGGGGAACTCAGCCACTGCGCAGAGTTCCAATTTTTGTTCACGATATAAAATGATGGTATTGAATTATCTTTCACCGTGCTCTTTCAACATTTACCGTTATATTCGAGAAATTTAAAGAAAAGTGGTGACTTCCTATTATGTGTTACCGCTAGGCAGCCGCAATTTAACGGGATTTTCCAAAGATTTTTTTTTTTTTAAAGTTTGGTTTAGGAATTATCTTTGACTTACATTGTAATGTAAATTTCTTGTAATAAAAATGATAACAGTCAAATCACACTTTTGTATCATTATTCTATTTTAATAAAACGGAGTACTAAGAAATAATACACATATAAAGCGACTACACCAAAGAGTATATGGCGAAGCGTCATTATTGAATAGATTCGTACTGCGCATGTCCTGATCTCCCGAACGGGAGAACTATGAGATCTCTAGATCGGGAGTACGAACCGGACTGTTGTAGTATTTTTTCGCTTTTTTGTGTGATGAAGGCATAATGCACGCATATCACACAAATCATATTAGCATTCTTGAATCATGAGAAATTAAATTGTTGTGAAAATTGTTTAGGCAAAGTATATATACATATATATATATATATATATATATATATATATATATATATATATATATATATATATATATATATATATATATATATATATATATATATATATATATATATATATATATATATACACACATATATATCATACCTTCAGATATAAGCCTTTTAAAGACAAGTCATAAATTTGAAGGATGGATATTGTCCCATAAATAAATTCAAAAGTGAACGCCGCCATGATGACAATAGAAACAGCCAATGAGAGCACAGGACATCTCCGGGAAGTTTTGTGCTCGTTTCTGACAAGCGATTATACGAAATTTTCGTGAATTTACCGTGTTCTTCACTCAGCAGACAAACATATTTGTTGATCTTTTCTGAGATATTCTTGCTGTTCCAAATATTTTTAAATATTCAAAGGCTTCAGAAATTATTTTCCCGTTTTTGTTAGAAGTTATTTTTTTTAAATAACAAAGTTATTACTATTTCCCGATAAATCCATATTTCATTGGCAAGATTGTTTATGTAGGTGTTATAATCGTTAAAATATCGCAGTTTTAAAAATGGTATGTTTTCAACTCATTGCACAGCGCGAAATTATATGCATATGTTCCGAAGAGAAGAAACCTTTTTTTTTTTCGGCTCTGCGGACTGACTGTCGTAACTTGTGTTAATAAAGTAATTATGTGTATGTTTTACTAAGAAACTCAACAGCTGAGAGGAGAGAGGAGTCACTGACTGTAACTTTGGATGATTTACTAGAGCCGAACAATATGCAAATATGTGCTGGTTTAAAAGGATTCCCCCTCCCGCCCCGGCCCTTATTTCCTAGGAAATTTGGCCCTAGACAATTAAGCCGTAGCCATCCAGTAAATTTGATCCCCCTCATAGTAAAAACGAATCACTAGGAAATCTGGGGCCCCGGCCCTTATTTTCAAGGAAATTTAGGCCCCCAACCCTTATTTTCAAGGAAATTTGGAGACAAAAACTTGTCCCCCTTTTGCAAGAAAAAACCCTTCTTCTCCCTTCACGGTAAATTCCACAGCCGTTTTGCGAGAAAAAAAAAAACTTTAGTGTATTCCGATGGGTAATGCCCAGATCGAAGAAAAGATTCTATTTTTTTTTTCTCCGAAGAGCTTACTGGAAGCCATTTTCTGTTCGTGGTCAAATTCTACGAGTACAACGGCGCTGTATTCCGTACATAAATATTACTAACTTCAGTTTTAGCTTATCACTTCAGTACACAATATTAATTAAAGAAACCGTACAGATACACTAGTAAATTATCTAGTAAAATCAGTCCGGAGGAGACCAAATTCACTAGACATTCCTTAGAAAATAAGGACAGGGGGGCCCAAATTTCCGGGGGAAAAATTTACTATCACTTCAAAACAGATTTAAGGGTAGAATACTTGGGCGTAAAAACTAAATATGCATATTTCAAACGTTCTTTAAAAACAGAAACAATTTCATGATAGATTTGTGAACGTAAATGTGGATTACAATGTTTCGTTGAATACATTTCTAAGTTGCGTATATGTTTTAGATATCGCATTATGTAGAGTCGTACAAATTCTTTCAATGATAAATAGACAGAATGATGATTAAATGATTAGTCCAGTGGTCAGTATGGCTGATCTTTTATTACAAGAGAGCTTAAAAAGAAACAATATGTATTTAAGAAAGCATTCAAAAATCTTATCCAGGTAAGCAGGTATTGATTGAACACTGAACTTCATCCCTAATCTCCTTCAAATCTACACTGCTTAATAGATCAATATTGTACTGAAAACTTTCGCGCAATTAACTAATCAAATTAAAATTGTCAAGCATCACGTGAAAATTCACAGATCGGTGATTTACTAGCTTTACATTTAAAAAAACTTAAACTTTGAACTTGAACTTGAAGCCATTATGACCTAGCAATATTAGTGAGGAGTCTATTGTCCAAATTTCAGGATTTGTGAGATAGGCTTGCCTAAATTGATTTTACAATTACAAAATACAAATACAAAACGAACTTGTGGATGGTAACTTGTCCGGCGAATTGAAATCTGTAGAAATGTTCCCATGCTCCCTATATATGATAGGTGCAAGTGATATCCCAGATACTAGTACGGAGCTCTTCAGGTCAAGGAACCAAGGAGAAGAACAGTTGACACTCACGAGGGTCAATTACATCTGTGTCAGCGACAAGTCATATATATCAGCTATGCAAGGATTTCCGTCAAGAGATAATCTTGGAAGGGACAAAATCAATAGATCATTCAGCCAACAACATCTTTGAATCTTGCGGCACCCAAAACAGTCATGGAGCTGGTAAAATGTGGGTGTCAAAAAATGTACAAAAAACAGTTGTTCCTGCAAGAATAATAATCTAGTGAGCACGCCCCTTTGCAAGTGCATCGACCGTGAACACTGTGGAGACAACAGCATACTAGATGAAATAGATGAATGTGATCTAAAAAATACAGAAGAAATGGCTTAAACACTAGTTTATGAAAGTAGCAACATGCATATCTATAATAAGTATATACGTGGTCTGGCTGAAAGTAATATATTGATTAACAGTATTGAAAAGTGTCGTTGTTGAAAACAGGATTTGGGATTAAGCTGATGGTCATATCTGCTCTTGACAAGGCATTTTGAGCGATTCATAGTGAGATTTTGGTTAAAATATGGCGACCATCTTGAAATTCAATATGGCCGTCAGTTATGTTTGACGGCAATATTACCAATGAGTTAATTGGTAATGGAAACATAGGGTTACCCTATAGCTGCTATAATAAGAAAGCTATGGTCAATTTTCTATGAAAAATAACGGCCATTTTGAAATTCAAGATGGCCGCCATAACAATGTCATAAAATAAGGAACTCTCATTTTTTGGATTTGCTATACCAGAAATAATAAGAAAATGCAATAAAATCAATATAGGCAAGCCTATCTCGCAAAAGGACACCACACTCCTCACTACATGTATAGGTATTTGTATAACCAGAGAGCGTGACATCATTCGCCAGGCTACGAATAGGCCGAAGGCTGAGAAACGAAACTTGCTATGTATACAGTGTGGGGAAAACGTGATGCGTTTATGTAGCCATATTTATTTCAGCGTGTTTTTTCGTACAAGCTTTGAAAAGCACGAAATACATTTAAGTAAATAATGGGATTTTGTAAAAATTGGTAAACGAGTCTAAAATTGTATACTACTCGATTTTATTTTGCATTAATTTTTTTGATACAATTTTTTCATTTAATGCCCTTTATACTTAATTAAATTTAAGGCGCATTTGTTTGAGACTAGTACGCGAATTTTGGGAAGAAGCAATGCGTCTGTAACAAGTTCTACTCGAAAATTACTTGAATTGATCACGAAATACACGTAAAATAGGTTATTTTGGCTTATTTAATGCATAGAATCCAACGAAACACTTACATTTGATCAAAAATTAGTGCGCAAAATAGTACTGACCAACAATTTCTACAATTTCGTGTTTGTAATTTTGTTTTTCTTCCCACTGAAGAAATAATCATATAGCCTAACGTTAAGGTTAGTGTTACGGACTTGACATAAATCTATGATTTAAATCAGTCATCAGTCGCAAAACTTATTGACGTCGGTATTATAATTGTTGATTAAGTGGTTAAAATGGAGATTTTTAACCTTAGCTGTTTGATCAGCTGTAGGCCGTCCAGGAAATTAATTTATGCAATTAGGCCTAGGCCCACAAAGGCCACATGCTTATGTATGACGTTAGGCCTATGAGTATGAGTAGCAGTCTGATACAGTGATAGAACAATAATAGTGGGATCAACTTAATACAGCTAAGGAATTGTGTTTTTCTTGATGGATTGTTTTCTTGATGATTTTTTTGTCTTGATGAATTGTTTTCTTTACGAATTTTGTTCTTTATGATTTTGTTCTTTATGATTTTGTTCTAGAAGCTTTTCACATCAATCTTAGAACCACTAAAGCCATTCACATTTCAATCAGAGCAGGGAGCAAATATATTCAACCTATTATTTATCCCACTTTCTGGCGCAAAAAAGCTTCTTCTGATAATCACTGCACTGCATGCCCTAACGTTAGTCACAATTCTAACCTAAATTAAAGGAAGCTTACTTTTTTAAGCAAAATTTTAAGCACCACATCAATGGATTATGAAAGACATTATTTAAGTAACAAATGATTTACGAAAGAAAACGTCAAGCTTGTAGTAGCCTAAGCCTGTATAACAAAATCTGAATAAAGTATGAAAATTGAGGCCTGAGATTTAACCGATTTTGATGAAATGTTTTGCTACTATGATGGTTTACATCTTAAAACAATTGAATTATTTTTGCCTATACACAGCCACATACCTTTAAGCTTCTAATGAGGTAAAGAGATACTAATTGAATTATGCCCAGTAGATAGATATTTCTTTCCACATACTGGCATACTAAAATATGGCAGGTCAAACCTGAAAATTATTTAGTCCGGGAGCAACCTGAAAAACTGAGTACTTTGAAATACCCAAAATATTTATTACTTTTATGTATTACGTTATCGCATGAGCCTACACATTTGACAACCCACACAAAACGTATGGGATTTCGAATTTTCTGCTCCGGATTGTACAAAATTTCACTGCATATCCTGAAATTTTGGAGACGGATAGTAAATAAATTTTCAAACTTTTTGCCGCTGCTCCTGAAATTCACAATCGCCTTTTTAAAAAATTCAATAAAACAGATTATGAGCAATCTGTTTGGTTGATTTAATCAATACAACGAAGATAAATTTCAAAAAGCAGCGGCTAAAAGTTTTAAAAATGATTTACTATCCGTCTCCAGAATTTCCCGATATACAGTGAGATTTTGGACATTCCGGAGCGGAACATAAGAAATCCCATACGTTTAGTGTGGGCTAGTCAAATGAACAACATCTATATTCATATTCGTAAATATGACATGAACAAGTGGTATTCCACTAAAACAGGCATATCACTGACTCTGAGCCAGTGGAAAACCTTTGCGTCATTATTTCCACGCATTGATGAAACAATCAACTGATCAAAGCAAATGAAGACAATAATATTGTTCCGAGCGGAATCGAAGTTGACGAATTGTGTCGAGTGACTGTAAAAACTTTCCTTTTGGTTACTTACATTGATATTCGAAAATATTTTTGGTGCATTGGTGTATTACAACCAACCCGAAAAGGAATAACAATTAATGTTAATCAATTGTGTAATTTAAGGGCTAGAGTTAAGAAGATAACCAGATCATTCCAGAACACACAAAACATATTATCAAGAAACAGTAAGCGGATATGTTGTGCAGTTACAATTTCTTTTCTCGCTCTTTCTATTTCTTCAGTAATCATGGATGATAGTGCAGTGTACTCAGAACTAATCGAATGCTTGTACAAACTAGGCTGGCGAGATCACTTTAGTTTCACACAAAACAAACCTTATTTCTTTAATGTAAATACCAAGGAATCTTTGTGGGATAGGCCATCGTCTTTCGAAACAGGACCCTCAAATGTCATCCCAGTTGTAATCAGAAAACCGAACAAAAAAGAGATCAGCCATGTTGCTACAGGACGACGTTTTTACTTGGGAGGAAAGCACTTTGCCCTCGTTAGAAAATTCAGAGGATCTACCTATGTTAGTATCCAAGAGTATCATGGTGATGGCACAAAAACAAGGTTAAAGCAGGCAAAGGAATCAACGATGAAGGCGAAGGAATAGGACAAACTACTTCAACATTTATCCCAGATTCTGAATGTCATTGAATTTATAAATTGAATTGCAGAAAGAAAAGAAAAACTTTGTATATATGACTTTACATCATGCCTTGATTGTAGTGATTTTTATTAAAGAGTGAAACAACAGAATAAACAATATGAAAGAAAACACATAACACCTGTACGCTGTCTTTTTAATATTTATTTATCAACCTCTAAAATATACAGCAATCAATCAATTCATTTATCTTCTTCTAAAATGCACAGCAATCAATCAATTTATTCATTTGTTTTTATCGCTTTTCCTTATTTCGCATGTGCCACAGCACAGCTCTATGTAGTATTCGCATGTGCCACAGCTCTCTGTAGTATTCGCATGTGCCACAGCTCTCTGTAGTATTCGCATGTGCCACAGCTCTCTGTAGTATTCGCATGTGCCACAGCTCTCTGTAGTATTTGCATGTGCCACAGCTCTCTGTAGTATTCGCATGTGCCACAGCTCTCTGTACAGTCTGTAGTATCATTGAAGGATCACAGATAAGTTCTTCTTCTTTGTCGATTTGCAGGGTCTTGGGCTTACAATTCTGCTCCTTGAAAATAGAACGAAAGGCCCGAACGATACTTGCTCCTGTCTTATCTTTTAAAGGTGTAGCTCAAGCAAATTTTGAAAAAAACATCGAAGCACGTTAGAATGTATCGATAAACTTTATTTTGTTTTGAAAACGAAGAAACGTCATTAATGTCGGTTGCCATTGGTTGTCTATGCCCAAAACGATCACCCAATTTCGTTTGAAATGTCTTCTTAGGGGTTCATTTTATCTAAGGCCTCTAGAAATGGAACTACATCTTTATTGTTGTTCCAGATCAAGAAATTACTGAATGATGTCATATAATTATAACGCTAAACTTGTAAACAGTAACTGATATTCTTCAGATGTAATGTTATTTCCCCGCAGCGTGTTAAAAAAAATATATAAAAAAACTTTTCGTGGGCAGGGAGAGAAGTTTCAGTTAATTTGTGAAGACTATCTACCCACTCATACGGAAAGAACCCTTTTCCATCTTGACATTCATATGCTTCTAAAAATTGCTTGTTACTACACCCTGGCGCAAAGAAATTCTTAATAACCAGAAATTGTAACCATTAGGTTGAGATCAATAAATAATCACTATTGTGTGTAATTATTTATCCAATAGCTGCATAATGTTTATCATCATGCAATTTTTCAATACTGCTGAACAGGCCTTTTATGACATTGATATCATACTTTCCCTTGAATTAAACCCAATGACAGGAATTTGTGTACGATAATTATATAAGGATCCTAACAAATGTTTTAAAACATGACGACAAAAATTGCTATTATAACCTTTAACATAGTAATCGGTTTCATCGTCAATATCCTTATCTGTTTCATCTTCAACATCATTATCTGTTTCATCTTCAACATCATTATCTGTTTCATCTTCAGCATCATTATTTTTATCATTTTGAATATCGTAATCTTTGTCAATTTGAAGCTCATTTTCTATTTCATTTACATCCAGTGTCATTTCCTCGGCCCTAATCTTTTCCTTCAGGGTCTCAATAGCCTCAGATAATGGTGTATTAGTAAGAATTTCGTTAAAGGCAGCTTTTAAAATTTCATGGCAATACGTCATAAAAGTATCAACCACCTTGGCCTCGTCACCGTCCGAAATAATACAATATGGGGTTTCATAATCAGGAACGTTGGAGCAAACACTAATACTGAGCAATTTGTGTTGTCCTGTATACTTAAGTTTGATTGACTTGGAATAAATGATATTTGTTTTGACAATATATGTATCAATATCATAAGTTATTCTAAAAGGGTAAACATGATCATTTGAGGGACAGTAATACCTATGGCTGCCAGTCTATCAAAATTTGAAGGGGGTAATTTAAAAACTACTCTTGGGAAATTTGTATGTACCATGCTGTCTGCAGTGTGGAATATAAATTTTTAATTTTTTGCGTTGTCTGAACAGTCTACGACAGCGTGGGAAATTGTATGTCTTTGCATAATGCTCAATATTTGTATTATAGGAGAAATGACCCTCAAAAAAGTACATCGTCGAGGGAAAACAAAATGGTGTTCGTCGTATGGATTTTTCAGTTTTATCTTAATTTGCATTTTCTGTATTTGTTTCTCTTGTCAATTCATACACATACACATTGATTTTAAATATTTCTTCAATCATTCCTAATTCCAGAAAAGAGACACCTTCATATGTACTCACTGCAGCTTCCCACTCTACAGTTTTTTGATATTTAAAAAAAAGAGCTTTTGGAGTTTCATCTACACATGTTTCATCGGATTTGAGGTGATAAACTAAACATCTAAAAAAGAACAAATGGTCTTGATAGAGTTGATGTGTCTTAGGATGATGCGACATAGATGGAATAAACTGATGTTGCTTGATATACTTCGGGAGATTTGACGGTGGTGCCCCCACGTTTGGGAACGTCCCCAATTTGTACACATAAAATGTTACATTTGTAATGAAATAAAAAAATCCACTTTAAATCCGCCATGCCAAGCAAAAGCAACTGTTCCAAGTCCCGTCGTAATGTTTCTGGAAAATCAGCGGGTCTTCTTCTACGTTGAGATCTACTGCTCCTTGCTCATGTGGAGGCTCTGGTGGGGTGCTACAAGTGGTGGTGGCGGAGATGGTGGTTTGTGGTATAATTTTGGGTGAATCATTCTCCATATGTGAGGTCGAACTGCTCTACGTGAAGAAAACAAATTAAGAATAAAAAAGTGAATTAATTTTAAAGTCCAATACTTATATATTCCAAATAAATGTTTTCAAAATGCTAGATTATTAAAAAAATCGTTGTTAAATCGTTTCAGATTTTAAATAAAAGTACTTTTAATCTCAAATAAAAAGTTTTTATTTTTACCTGAAGTATGCTTTCTGGTTTCTTCTTCATCAAGCCATGGGACAGCTGCTGATGACGTTTTAGATTGTACTTTGTTTTAAAGGCCTTGGCGAAGCGTCCCACAGTCGAATTTTTAGGTCGAGTTCACCGTGGTAGGATGTATTTTTAGTATCTCTTGAAAACAAAGCGTTTCCCACAATCATTGCAAGGAAACCATATAGAAAAAAGAGAAAAGAGAGAAAAACAGAGGATATAAGTACATTTTACTCAATCTAATTTAGAATTAAGAAAAAATTAATAAAGATTCAAATACACAAATACGAGCAAAAAAAAATGAAAAAGAAGAAAAGTTACCTGTTGTTGTACACTTTCATGTACTAAACTAGATGTTCCTGTGCTCGGGGTTTCTGGCATCAAAGTTCCTGAGGCTGAGTTCGTGGGCTCAATATTCGTGGGCTCAAGGTTCCTGAACTCGAAAATTCTGACACCTCATGTGCGCGTTCCTGGCCTAAACTGGGTAGAGGTGGCAAGTTTGATCTGTAAAGGAATTGACAATATCTATGAATGTATTTTCGTCACATCAATACGATTCATTGATGGATAAAACGTATGGGATGTAGACCTACATTCAATTTGTTTGGGGTCAATTTTATGAATTTTATGTAAGAAATATCGTCCTCTTATTCTTACCATTTATGATATATTGCACCCATAATATTAAATAGTTTTTTTTATAAATAAGAATAAATACCTGGACATACACTGAGTTTGTTTCAGGGAAGAGAAGGGGAGATAAACTAAATATTGAAGTGTATATTAGGAAAAAAATCGCACATGCTTTATTAGATTTGATATGATAACAAAATAGGAGGGTAGGGGAAAGAAAGTATAAATGCTAAAAATTATACAACTTACTGTTTGTTAAGAAATCCTTCTTGCTGTTTCCTGGCCTTTTCTAAACGCTGCCTCCTTTCCGCTATTTTTACCATTTCCAGCAGAAGAAATTCGTCTTCCTCATGCCATTTTTCTTTTCTTCAGCCATACTGTTCAACGACGACGATAACTTGGTGGAATAAGTAAGTTCGAACCAAAAAGAGTGCTCCTTTTATCTTAATTTGGGATGGGCGTCTTACATCATCTTTGATTCGTAATCTATTCTAATCTATGACCATTTCTTTGACAAATTCTCCTTTACGTCGCACCATCAATTTTTATAAGATATCTATTTGTATTTATTTATAATAATACAAATTCTTCCTTACATCATTATTGTGCAATCATCTTATAAATTTTTCAGCCTCATTTCTTTCTTATCAGTTTTTTTTTTCCCTTTAACCAATGTTTACATGTCATTGTTCACAGTCTAGTCATAAACATTAGCCTCTGTTCTATTTTTATATCTGACCAACCTGACGTCACACCATCCTTAGGCTAATTTAAGTCCATATCCATTCATTGTATTTAAGCACCCCATTGTCCTTCCGTTGTGAGTTACACAAAAGAAATCCTCTGCCCTGTCAACAGTCTAGCCATAAACATTGCCGACGACGACGAGTGAACACACAATTACAATGACTGGGTCGTCACCTGCGTAATCGGTTATGATAGAAACAATGCTATCACGAAACGCTTAATACGACCTGGACGAGAACACAGGCACGACGTACGGACAGACATAACATCGACAACCAAGTCAATGTCCACGGCTTTTGATAACCAGTTGTGATGTACTGGCGTGTCTACCCAACCCAGGCTTGAGCCCAGGACCTCGTGGTCTGTAGACATGTATGATAGCCGCTACACCACAGTAGGTAGACCATAAACATTAGCCTCTGTTCTACTTTTATATCTGACCAACCTGACGTCATATCATCTTTAGACTAATTGAAGTCCAGATCTATTCATTCTATTCAAGCACCCCATTGTCCTTCCGTTGTGAGTCAAGACAACCCACACAAATTAAATCCTCTGCCCTGTCAACTGTCTAGCCATACACATTAGCCTCTGTTCTACTTCTATATCTGACCAACCTGACGTCCAACCATCCTTAGACTAAATAAAGTCCCTATCTATTTATCCTATTCAAACACCCCATTTTCCGTTCGTTGTAAGTCAGGACAAGCCACACAAAAGAAATCCTCGGCCCCTTATTGATCGGTTCCTCATTTGATTTTTTCCGTCGTCTACAGCTCTTAACCAAGCTGTGTATGTTAAAGGATACTCCTTTTCTCTGTGTGGAGGATTCTTTCAGGGGGTATGTGGCGCCTTCTTGACCCACAACAACCCCTGTATACGTGTCGGAATGCTCCCAAGACCCACAGCTACTCCGTAGAGAAAGGAAAAACGGTTAATTCTCCCTCAAAGGAAAAAAAAGAAAGGAGCAACAGACTGACAGACGGCTGCTCAGAGCTCCTATGCAGCGCCAAGCTTGCTTCTCCTTGCTGCGCTCAAAATGCGCAGAGGGGCTTGAGCAGCTCCAGGGAGGGAAGGGGAAGGAATGGGGGTATCAGACCCTTTATATACTACTTAAAAGTACATATACTTTCAATAAGTTAATTTACTCTCACAAAGAATTACCAAAGGAACATAGACTCCTTTTAAAATGGTGAACATCTGCACAAAAAAATTGATCATTTCTGTGAAATTCAATCTAATTTTGTACTAGTGTACCTGAAATGATCTTCATCTAATTCAAAGTCTACATGCAAAACCAAGTTTATAATTATGTATGTAAATACATATATTACACACATATCAGTCATATTCAACTTATATGTGAAGATCTCATAATATGCAGAGATTAGGCCATCCTTTACAACAACAAAAATTAAAAATGTTGCCTTCCTATCAATGCACTTTTTTAAAACAAGATGGGTTACTCCACACATAAAAATTTTCAAGCCTGGTCATTTCTGCAAAAAAACAGACATGATTGCCGAAATACATATTAATTTAAACTAAAATACATTTTAAAAAACACCCCAAAACATGCACAACAAACGTACTATGTTGTGTTTTTTTGTTTGTTCCACGCTAAGTAATAATAAACGTTTGTCTTATTAACAAAGGTCATCAACATTTCTTTTTTAATTCAAAAGCACTAGACCGAAAAGTGAGGGCGTATTTTTAGAGGGTCCCCGAAAAAATCAAATGCTTATCTAGCACACAACAGTACAGCAATTTTCTGCTTGATATGACTATTCAAGTAAGATATGCCCCAACGACATCTGTGAGCTATAGAAGCATGACGTTTATGGATCTTTTGTGGATAATATTTCTGTGAAATTTGCAAAAACGAGCGCCCTCACTTTTCGGTCTAGTTATCCTTTAAACTTATTTCATGGCACCTCAATTGTGGGTTAATAAAAAAAAGCAGTAATGCGCATGACAGTGAAATCTCTGCATTTCAGATATGAATTAGGCCCTAGTTATTTGATATAGTAAAGCCTAGCATCCAATATGGAACAATATAACGATTAACCTTTCAAAATTTTACTGTTTAACAAATAATGCAGAAATTAAAAAATAAAATAATGTACTAATATATTAAAAGGTATACAAATATTTGTGAAATTGTAAATGAAATAGAAATTAAAACACGTATATCATTATGTTTAGGCTAAGCTTAACAGCTGATTTGCATTGGGGCTATTTTATTGAATCAATTGTTTTGAAGTTGAACTGCAAGCAGATTTGATAGGCCTATTAATAAAAATGAAAACAAATGAGAAATATCTAGGCCGAGGCTGATGTCATAATAATACAGAAAAAAATATCAGTATCAAAGCCTATATCAGCTTGTTAGCAAAAATCATTCTGTCAACATTGTCACTCATTTGGCATCTTCACCGGAAAAGTTTCGAGCCATATGGAAACAAAGTTACACTTATTTCTTCATATTCTTGATTATATATCATAATAAAATCAATCAGGGAGTAACAACTTAAGATTAAGTTACTGAAATGATTGTATACACTAAATTAACATATTGCTGAAATGTGCAATATTAATTACAAATTTTCTGATTTAAAAGCTGCTAATCTTTCAATAAGTCAATTACTTTTAATATTTGTTCTTGGACATCTTTTTGAAAAGACCTATAAAATAGCTGTTAATGTATAATGTAAAACACTAAAAAATATTTGTGACTGCTCGTTCCCCTTTCACAATTCAATTGAGATACCTTTTAAGAATTGTTTTTATTATGATTTATAAATGTGACCCTAACAGTAACAGCTTATTCCTAAATTGAATTATTGCGCTTAGACCAAAGAGTTTTTTGTTTTTTGTTTAAATTGACATTTAACCTATTGGCCTACACCCACCGCCCGTGGTAGTATCCCCTTTAGTTTAAATTTGTATATGTCTAACGTTGATACTTATTTTTGTTATAGTCTTGGCCTTGGCCTACCTCAAAATTTGTAATGATTAGCTATGCGACATGTTCGAGATTTGGCCAACAATCGATTCAAATTCTTGATATGTACGCCAGAACCCATGTTTACTGAGAGTTAACAGACCTATTCTGTGGTGAAATCATGCCCACGTCTGGAAATTATGCCAATCTAATTTTAAATGATCTCGCAGAACTGGGACAACGCAAGTGGTAGGCCTAAAGTAAGTGACAAAAGGATTCGACGTTAATTTATGACTTTGTTCTTAATGGCCCCCCCCCCTCAAAAAAACAAAAACAATCTTTAAAAGAAACTTGGCTGGTATTCATGTATCCACAACGCCATTTAATACGAACGGAAATGTTAAAACAGCAAGTTTCCTGGAATGAAAAATATTTTCAAAACTCACTCTCTATCGTATCTTGTCGTTTTCTCCGCCCGGCGCGGCCGGTACGCTATCACTTAGTCACTCGTCAAGCACGCTGCATAATGCACTGTCCACCGGCCTTACATAGTCGACCATGCTGGAACAATTATGGCGTTCATATACGCCTCACGATTTTTTTGTAAAGAAGTTTCGGCTCTCGGCCTTTGGTCTAAATAAAATATATGACTAATGACGTCACGCTCTCTGGTATAACATTAGATACGTTGATGGAAGTAAGAATGATTAGGTTTCGTTTATCAGGAATGTTGGAAATATTATATCGACCAGGTATTCACTTGGTTGGAAATGTGACCTGAAAAAATTGAAATTTATGGGAATTTTAAAATAACATATATCTCATTTTTTACTGACTTTGAAAAATGAGTTAAATGTTTATTTAAAATGATTTCGGTTGATTTAAGCATTAATAACAGATGATAGAGACTCCATAATAACACCCTTCACATTTCGAAAAAGTGCCCCTTTAACTTATCCGTTCATGGGTATCACTGAGAATTACGAACTAGTATTTACCTTAAGTCCCTCTTCGTGATTTCCATCCCTCGATTGTCTCCAAATTTCGTTTATTAATGCTTGTTCTTCTGCACTATGAATGGAAACAAGATGGGGCATGCGAAGACTTAGTTGATCGGCATTCTCCCGGCAAAATATTTCGGCATCCATCCATGTATGGTAAGGTGTGCCAAAGTACCTACCCTCAAACGAAATGATGTAGATCAGCAATTCATTGCATGTTTATGCATATGTTAATTTAGATCAAATAATGAGTTGAACACACACGGACACCTTCGTACTCCACACTACCCAGTGAGGAAAAAACAAGGTTTAAAGCTTTCTACAACCAAACTAGTCATGTTGAATTGAGCATACTGTTATCGTTGAATGAGATTTTTGCTAATTGATAAAAATATGTTGATATGTTGATAATTAAAAACAATTTTTTTTTCAATTGGAGGATATCTTCAAGTGGCAGAAGCTCTCTGAATTTCTTACTTTGATTGTATGTGTTTGTCAAACAAAGGCATATTATTATTTCTAGTAGTTTTGTACTCGAGGAGCTGGTTTGTTTTGACGTGACTTATATTTATCCTCGGAGGAATGAGTAAACACGCTCACCGCCCCTCCCCCTCTCCCGACACACACAAGTCACACTGCTTGAAACTCCATCAAAATTCGTGACGGAGCTTAAATCCGTCCGAGAAAATCCCCATTTCTGGTATATACTTAAGTCTTTATAAGAACTTTATGCAAAATAAATGTAGAAGCAAGCACAAGTGGAATCGATGGTGGTAGATACAACCCTCTACCGCTTTATTGCACACGCGTCAACCCCGTCGGGAATTTTAATTTGTAGGGGAACATTACATTTTATAACAATTCCAATATCTCGAAAATTGTGACGCCCTGACGGTGGAGCTAACTATCTTCTACATAGAAGAAATTTGATTATAATTAGATAAAAATAGATTTCTATTCCGTCTGTGAAAAAGCTTCATCTTCGAATATAAGTGTTCTTTACTTTAATGATTTGTAGAAAAAAAAGTATATTGGGTGCACGGTGCATTATGAGTAATGTCGCCTAATCGCGGCCTATTTTTCAATCGAAGGCCATAAGAAAAAAATATGGTTTCAATCGTGGTTGTTAATATCTGACGGTATTCATTTTGTTGTTTTTGCAAAAAAAAATCATATTTTTACATTTGTAAAGGCCAACGTATTCCGTTAAAGAGATATTACAGTTCTGCATCATTTATGTAAAAACGACTGAAATGGAATAGTTGTGATATCCATTTTTAGATTTTACAAAGTCTTGATGAAGTCTATTATATTTTCCCCTGCGATTTTATGGCTAAGCAATCATCGAATATGTCAGGAAGCAGAAAAACATAATTTAGTAACGGTTATTATTATTTACTACCTGAAGAAAGTTTGAGGAAAAATAATTCAAATAGTAAAAAGGAAAAAAATACAATACATAAACCAAGTCTCAAGAAACTGATGATAAGGGCCCCAATTTTCCAAAGTAGACTTACTACACCAGTCACTTCTATACATATAAGACATAACTTTAAACTTAAAGCGTAATGAAGTAAGATTTGGAAGTAGTTTCTTCATCAATTTGTTTCTATCAAAGGACTATGGACATCGAGAGGAAACATGGGCCCAATTCGTACAAAATATGATCATACCCATTAAAACAACAAAACATTATATCAAAATTAATTAGAAATTGACCAATTTACAGCATTAAATTTGTTTAGCTCTTATTCTGCAATTATCTGTGACATCAATGGGGAAGGATTTTTCATCACTTTTTGTAAAACCATAGTTTTTTATTCCTCTGTTAATTTTGTTTGGACTATATCATTGAAGTTGGGGCAATTTTTGTTTTGAACTGGGTCATACTCTGAATCATCGTGTATTTATAATAGACAATCTAAAATTAACAAGCAACTGAATTTGAAGTACAAAATTTAAAGAATTTCATTAAGATTTTGAAATGTGTTCCTGTTACTATATCACATATTCCGCACAAATTAACAAATCTTAAAACTTTGTTCGGTCATAGTTTGACAACTAAATAAGCTTTTCACATATTCTTAAAACTATTCCACTCAGATTTTCATGCTCTTTCACATATTGTAAATCGATAGCCCTTTACAGATCTCTTTCATATAATACCTCATAATAAACTTCCCAGACTACTGAATTAATCCTTTAACAGTTTAAATACTAGTTGGCCTTGACAGGGTTCGATTTAAAAAAAAAAAAAAATCAATTTTATATTATTTTGTATTCACGTGTATATCATATTAAGATCCAGCGGCAGGAAATTTCGAGATAAAGATATATAATTTCAGTAACATTTCGTCGCTACTCAAATAAAACACATTTGCCTTTGTTTTGTAGTGGTCATAAAATTACAACACGGTTCTGGAAATCCGAAAAAGGTAGATCCTGTCTGGCCACTCCACTGATTGTAAAACAGAATCTGACCAATCAAGATTTTAAGAAAAAATCCTCTTCTACAATATATTTCGGTCAAGAAGACGCACGGTGCTGTTTAAAAAATATATATATCTGCCGATAAACTCTTACATTCAACAACAAACTTATAGTGATTTCATAGCATTTGCTTGAAATAACTGGTATGGAAACCAAAGATCTTAAATAATAAAAATGTAGTTTTTTCTTCGTTTTTGGTATTCAATTTCATCTTTTTTTTGCAGTCTACGTTTATTGTTTCCAAGCAGCAATTAGTTAAAAACAGTATCAAAAATGTTTTAAAACAGTACGTTTGTGACTGTTTGTTCTCTTGTATTTGAAAACTATCAACTTATTAGAATTGTTGCTTAAGCTGTTAAGTCCTAGAATGTTTTTGAATCAGATTGTAAAGTCGGATATCAACTTACGCTGAAAGATTTCTTGTTTAAAAAAATTCGTTAAAAGTCTTTGTCAAATATGAAAACAATTCACACTGATAATGATGCTTGAGGCTATTATCTTCGACTTGACTAAATTATCGACGAAGACTTTCAGACTGATTCTTACCTGTAACAATTATTTTTAAATTTAATCCACATAGGAGGACAAGAGAAGCACGAACTTTGCTGATGCAACAGAAGAATATGAACTGTCAAAAATATCCCAAAAATTATAATTACAGCATATGCTACACTCCAATATCTTGCCTCATATTTCGCCATATCCAATAATTTATTTGCAAGTTGTTTGTAAGCGATTATTCGACAGACACAAAGTTTAAAGTTGGTTTGTAAAATTGAAAGATAAGCAAATGAGACATCTTCAGCAAGTCAGTCGCATATTCCATAATATCTGATTGGTGGATTAAAACTGAGACGGCATGTGATACAAGTTCGAACTTTGTACTGTTTACATGGTATCTTCACAACTAAGTAATCAATACTTCATATAATAGAACATTAAATTCTTAACCATCTACCAAAAACAACAAATCAAAATCTTATTCATATCTAAAATCATTCAAGTTTGAACTCGACACATAGAGGCTGTCATGTTTTTCAATTCTGTATTGAAATTTTGTGCATGATGACATAATTTCCCCTGGGACAGCAGGACGTACAGATTTTCATTCCAAAATGATGTGACACAAAGTTTTAACAGCATGTTTTAACAATTTCATGTGCACACAATAATATCCTTGATCCTAACAAAATATTTTTTTTCCATAAGCTACAAAAGTAGAGGTAGATTATAAAGAAATACAAAGCATTCCTGCTTCGTACTTGGCTGATGACATCACAATTTGCATGTTTTGAAATCAAAATAGTTGCTCCCATTGTACAATTAGGTAGTAGAATTAAAGTTTTTAATAATCACAAAAACTGTGTTAGATTACTTCGGAGGTATGAAACGTGGTCAGAAGATTTGTTATTTTTGATGCTATCATATGAAATAAGAATTATGTCAGACTATATGTCTCCTTTACTGATTGAATAATGTCTCATGTGTTAACGATTTTTTCTACTTATGTACTTATATTCCAAAGATTTCATGATCCATGTTCTACACTATGCACTTCCGTTAGTCCGGGCAGTCTTGGTGTAGATCTCTTCAAATTTTGCGATGAAACTTTGTCAAAATTTCGAAAGACAAAAAATTGATATTCAATTTTTAGAGAATTCACTGCTGGCTACCAAAAGTTACTCGCTATGTTTTGTTCTTTTCTAATTTCGTTTAAATGAAAATCGAAATATCAAGTTCCGAAAAAGAATTAGATCATGATTCTGAAAACCGGAAAGTAGAATATAATGATGCGGAAAAGCGAAAATTGTCAAATCTTGAGTTTTGAACAGCTTCTGGTTTTACGATACATTCAGTAGTGGAAAGTGGACTTTATCTTAAATAGAATAATTACGACCCGCAAAGTGGCCATCGAAAAATTGAGTCGCCCTCTTTTAAATCAACCATCGCTTGTCAAAATTCACTCGTCCTGATGTTAAAGCCAAAGAAACTTTAATAAAGATGCCAAATGTATGGAGAGATTTATGACAATAGTATCATTACAGTCAAAGAGAGACCTTCCCATGCAAAAGGAAAGGAAAAAAGAAGAAAGATTTTATATTAAACAAGTGAGTCTTTAATAGTGTTTTGAAAATGTCTACAGAGTGTACTTGGCAAATATTTAGTGGTGGGTTATTCCATAAGGATGTAGAAACTGTCCTGTGGGCCCAAAATTTTGAAGAAGCTGAAACCTGGAAACTGAGTGTGCAAGAAGTATACATTTGTGGTCGCATCACACGTAAAACAAACAGACTCGATCAAAAACATGCGCTAGCACGCGCTGGTGATAAAAACACGCGCTGGGCATGTACAACTTGTGCTGAACATATAAAAACGCGCTGGTTAAAATGAATTGGCCAGATGAATTAACTTTTAAATGTAGAATGTTATTTTGAAGAAAACTTTACCCTGACGTACTTCTACAGTTCAAGTAATCTTAATCAGTGGATTCTAAGCAAGTCTAGTACTTAATGCAACCAACGACACAGCAAGATTCCGGCATACTACTTAATCTGATATAACAACATGCAAACGTATGTAAGTGTACAACAGACGACAGTCTTACCTACAAAATGACGATATAAACAAAGTCATGTGACCTCATGACGTCACTGATACATCCTTATTGCTAAAGTTTATGACTGTAATTAGGATTCCTTTTCTAATTTTACATAACAATTGCGGAGTTATCAGCTCAGGTAGAAATAACTATTGTTTTCTTTTTAAATAGTTGGAAATTTGCATAGCTTAAATCTCCTTCTTGCGATGATAATTTGAAAATGATTTTACCACAAACGACTCATTCCTTACTTTATATGCGTACTCATATTCATATGAAATGAATTTGAATTTAATCAAAGTTGGAGGAGTTATTTGTTTTCTTGTGAATAGATCTGCATAGCTAGCCAGATTTGTCAAGAATGCAGAAGATACGACTGGGTGAAGAAACTGAAGATTCAATTTAACAAATTAAGAAAAAGAGCTTTGCTTTGGATGCCAACCATAGGAAAATCCTATAATCTTATACAATGATACCGGAAAAGAAATACAATAGACATGAAACGTGCCGCCTACCTCTAAAACTTCCATATTTTACTGCAATGATATTATAAATTTGTCATTGACGCCAACCTAATCTTCTTGTTACCATGGTAACTGTTTTCATGGTTTAGGTTTTCATCAGTATTGGCAATTTACAATTAGGCTATTTCTTCAAAATTAATTTTTTTGTTGATCCCAGATCACTGTCTAAACAATTGAATGCATGCTCGATTTACTTCGTCTTCACTGGTGCTTCATGGATATGGACCTACAATATCTCAGATGCTCTGATATTTACTGAGTGATACAAAATGGTTTGTTTGAAGTAAATATCATCGGCAAACTTATTCCATATCACTTATCAAGCGGGTTGTCTCTAAATTTATAGAACCGACAATTTAGTCTGACTTGATGATTTATGTAAACCAATTAACGGTAAATCAATCTAAAGAATATATGATATATAAGACATGTTTAGTTTTCTGATCTTAAAGCACTGTAAGACCCCTTGATTTCATCAACTTTGAAGGAATAATTCAGAAAAAATTAACAAATGTTATTCCATTATTCAAGTTTGAAGCTCTGTCTTATCTAAGTAACTGGTGTGGTAAGTCTACTATGGAAAGTTGGCACCCTTATCCCCACATTCGTAACAATTGTTAATGTTTTTTAAAGAAAATGTAATTACATTTATTTCACTAATTAAATTATTTTTTCTCGAAATTTCTTCAGATGGTAAATTGTAATTACCCTTAAAAGATTATGTTTACAACTTCCCTGACATAGGATTTTCAGCCACAAAATCGCAGGACAAAATATGATAGAACACATAAAGATTTTGAGGAATCTGAGGCTGTGATGTCATAATTAGTCTGATTTCAGTCGTTTCAACACAAATGGTACCAAACTTTAAACTTAGATATCTTCTTAACGGAATAAACAAATTGAATGCTTTCTACACTAATTCATTTCTTTGTAAGTCTTCTTTCATATAAGATAGACCTGCTGGACTCTTAACTAATCCTTTAAGATTGAAATACTACATTATTAGACATGCCACTGCCAATCATAATTACACTAAGAATCAATATGTTTTCTTGTAGAATATCATTACAATATAGATCAAATATGCCTGGAGTAGGAATATAATTCTTAATCTGATCAACTGTAGACGTAAATTTATTCCGTTATCCAAACGCCTCATTTATCAGAACCACCACCTTATGATTGGAATGGGCGTAGGAAGTAGAGACCAAAAGTAAAACTGTCTTTACCAGCACATCCATAATGTGAATAAATATATCAATAATACTTTATGCATCGAATGTACTGTACTACAATGCCCATATTTCATTAGACATACAGTAGCTATTTTATGGCAGCTGTTTTAAATTGATGTAAGATTGTCCTTTCTTAAGGGTTGTTTGCTAATATTAGGCTTAACTGTAACAAAGTGCACTCAGCGGATAAAATGAAACATCAGAGAAAGGAATGTCCGATTTCGGTCGTAAGTTTATTAAATCCTTAAATATGACAATATGCTTTATACTCCAATAATTTGTACAGGTAAATAACAGTTCTTTGAACGGAACATACAACAGATGATACGTTATAAGTCAGAGTAACCACAACACACGACTTGACAGGACAACCGCACGGACGAGACTGCTGACTTAAAGTGGATACGCATAAGATCGATAGAGCATACGCCCTTCCAAAGTAAACAACTATTCCTATTGAATAAGCCTGAACGCTTGATCAGATCTAACCATCTGATTGGAGGAAAGTACCATACCATGTAAATCAAACTCATGGTGACACTTTAAAGGTGGTTGGATGTCAAAGGTTCTATGACTAACTGAGCTTACCCATTGGACAAAAGTATGTAAGCAGATGAAGCCTAACATCTGATGTACATGTGACATACATGTGAATACCATGCAAACTAAGAACAAATCTCCAAAGGCCGGTGTCATAAATTCTTAGACGTACATTCGTGACATAAATAACTCAATAAACTTTCAGAATTATGATTGTATAATTCTGGAACCACGACCATGAAACTAAGTTATAAAACTTAAATATAACTTTAAGTCATCAACAATCATAACAATGTAACTCAGCTTAAAAAATAAATTCCCATAAAGGATAAAACATTGAATACCTCAAGGTATATGATTATATACCAACAATTTCAAAATATATGATTTTTTATAAAGATCAATTCGGAACACAACAAAATCAAAACTCTTACATAAATGCAAAACTTGATTGTCTGAATTACCGCCCGTGATGATAGTATTTGTTTCTTTCAAGAAGATGTATCAATCCCATTTTTTTAATACTCGTCTTAATAAGTTGACCTTGTATTCAATTGATCAGTTTAAATGCTATCATTATATTGCTGAAAGGGAAAATGTTTATAAGTACGTTATACGTTTAATCAGAAACTGGTAAATATAAAGAGAACTATCACGGAAGTGTCAAAATTATACTAGAACAACACCTCAACCTCCTAACGAATCCTTAAAGCGTTGAAATGCCTACATCTAGATACGAAAAAAGGAATCCCCTTGCCACAACTATCAAATAATACTCACGAAGTGGCTTGAACGCAACTATCAAATAAAACGCGAGAAGAAGCCTAACTCTTAATTAGCTCTAACAATAAACTAAAACGAAAATGCCAAAGTTTAAATGATTTTAATAGATACAAATTAGATATTGTGCATAAACAGATAAAGCACATTATAAATCTTTTTACCTGGAATATCAATCGAAAAAACATAGGTAATCAGGTAATGATATCATACACATTTTTTACAGTTTGAATACATTTTTACATTAGCTGATACAAGTTGACAACAGTTTACCTATTGGAATGCATAAATAGTGTTTACATGTAAGATTGAAAATACTTCTCATAAAACATGATCTGTACGGTACCAAGCTTCCCCACCTTTGGATTAAGAGTAACTAAGAACTGCTTATGAATTACTGACATTTACGTCAGTTCTAAGAACGCAATAAATACATAAAAATCTCATAAAACTTTTTTCTCCTTTTGTCTTTCAATTATCACACTCAAGTAATTCTTTGTTAATTCCATACAATAGCCAGGGGAGTCTTTGTAAAGAACATATGCAATCCTCTGTATATGGCCATGTTTTACACCTTTTGTGGAGTGCACACATTTAAATAATGTTTGATTAAGCTGGTCTCTAAAATATTCCAAATCGGTTTTAAATGGCGGTCCGTACTCAGTTACTTTCCTCCAAAAAGTATGATTAAAATACTTATAGAGTTTCGTATCCGCTTCATTAAATGCTCGTACCTTTTCGCGTATGCCATCTGGAATTGATCTTGGTTTTGTTTGCTGATTTTGGGAAATATATATTATATCATCAAAATCCCAATTCATCAGCTTTTTCAATAGAACCAACGATTCATCAAAATACTCACTAATCATGACGAGATCAAACCCTTCGCTTATTTCTCCAATAAAGCGATCGATAACTTGTGGATTTTCAAAGTTTTTACTCGAAAGTCCCAAATCAAACGACTGACAATTTCTTGTATAATAAGATCTTAACTTTTTAGAATAGTATTTCGGTTTTTTTAAAAATTCGGCAATGTCAGAGTTTTCCGTAGAATTTCTTGAATTCTTTGGTAAAGCTCTTTGAAAATTGAAGAACGTGTATGATGAAATCCACTGAGAACTCGACTCGCGCAGGATAGTAACATATTTGGTGTCTGGAGACATAAATGTATCCATGATGCTTCTTTTGTATCGAATGTGAATTGTAGAAATATTATATCCTGTGAAAATATTAGATTTACCAGGCATTTTATTTAAAGAAGGCAAAAATATTTTTTCAGGGGGATTTTTTTTCAAGTCTTTTGCTCTTAAATGTCCACCCCTTGAGTTCTTGATATAAACGAATGATAAGTTCGAGCGGACCCCGAATCTATTAACAATCTGAGAGACTGATGTACCTGCTGTTTTATGGGTCTTTAAGAAAAAAATGTTTCCATTTTTGGTTGCGTTATATCCACGGTTATATATTGCCTTTTTTATTTCATTTGTATTGTTCTCATATGTTATATTGATATTTGTGGCATGAAGATCCTTATTGTAAACAGTAGCCACGTTCTCACCGTCAAGTGTCCCATTTGCTCCTCTGGCAACATTGTCTTCAATTTTATCTGCCAGGTGTCCATTCTTTGTAGCAGCATCCACATTATTATTTGTGATGTATCCTTTTTTAGTGATAAAAGTCCTGATACCTTTATCATTAACATTGTAACTTCTCACTATCTCTTTAGCTATGATATCAGTAAAACTCTTTTCCCCGCAAACGGTTTTATATTCTATGTTTACAGCATCTTCTCTTTCGCACAGTTGCATGCTGCGATAAAAGGAAAATATATCACCTAAAAATATAGTTGAAGTTATAAACAATATGTCAATATCAGAAGCTGGAAAAGCTCTGCAGTGATGACATCACGTCTGCAAAATGAATATTGTTTTTAAATGAGCCAGGCTTCAGCATAAATATCAATTTCGAATGTCACACACAATTGACATATGAATAACCCGATAGGAATATTTAAAGCGAATAACGTAGGAGGATACCCATGTCTAAGTAAACAAACTCTCAAGTAAGCTACACTGGCAAAAATAATACATAAGTCATAGTATATATCATTTAAAACATAAATTGTCCAGTGCACTCACCCGATCGGGAGATCACTCTGATTTCCCGATCAGGAGTTATTTCGCAATCATTACCCACACTGTTGTTTCCCAATTTTGAATCTGTCTAAATCAATGTACTATTAAGCATTTTTTTTATCATACTAAAATGGGAAATACTAGTGCAAAAGCAAACATTTCTTACATGATGCATGCGTTTTAATAAGAGGACAAACAGACAAAGGAAGCTTTTTAAATGAATCAAAAAAGACTTCTCCTTGTTGGGTTCGCATCAATTAGGTATTTTGTCCTTTTTAAGTTAAACAATATGTTCCGATGGCCATGATTTACTGTCGGTAATTTTGTCTCAACCCCAGAAGAGTTGATGTAATGTATTTAATTTGGAATTAAAACAAAGATAAGTTTCGTTTTTTTTTAGTAACTCAACTCATTGCGATCATATTTAAAACTATTCCTTTTAAAATATGATCCACGAAGCGAAATTGAAAGTAATCAACAATTGGTATAAGTAGCCTCAGTACTGCAGATATTCAAATACGTTTTCCACTTGAAATGTAAAGAACAAACAACCAAATTAGATAGAAAAAGGAAGGGCAGCTGAATGGAATGTTGCTTTAAACCTTACTCTACCACGCGGCGATATTATCGCCGTTTTGGGTTCTCCATCTTTGACTCCGCCTCCCGAGCGCATTTTCCAACAAGTGCTGGTAGAGTAAAGGTTAATCAACCCCCGACAAATGTGCCAACTAGACAATTATATGCCTCATGGACCCGGCGGGCGGCCCACCGTGTCACTAAAGCTGAACGAGCCTGGCTTTGCTGCTCGGAAGGCAGACGCCCCTTCAACAATTAGTCTGTGATTAACCCTTACTCATACCACGCGGCGATATTATCGCCGTTTTGGGTGCCCCGTATTGGACTCCGCCTCCCAGGCGCATTTTCCAAACAGTGCTGGTAGAATAAAGGTTAATAGTCCAATAATATTTGCATGTGCCGTTGGGATTAAAAAAATCCAGTGTTTTGCAAGCATCAGAAATAAATAGATGAATAACAAATACGTTCGATATTTAGTATTTGAAAGGTCATAAGCATTGTAAGTGAACCTTGCGTCGCTATATTGTCTCATGAAATCAAATCATTATTTATAGCACATATTAATATGATGAATGTTACGTTGAAAGTGAAAGATTGATTATTTATTAAGTCTCATTAAGCTAAAATTATTTCATTATCAATTATTTGGATTATCAGGCAGTACGCCATCAAGCGTGGGTATATGATACTGTTATATTGTGTGTGCTATGACACTGCTATATTGTTGATAAAAATGAAATGAAATATCACCGTTGGATGTAAAAATATCGAATTTAGCTACATTCTTATTAACGAGATAATTCGTTCTTTAATTGGCAATCAAGTGAATATATTTCTAACTCAACTGGAAGCCATTTTACAGGTCAAAACTTTACGCGTTGAGCGTTTCACGCGTCTGATTTTCACACAACTCAGTTCTATCACACGTAAAACAAACTGACTCGATACTACTAAACACGCGCTAGCACGCGCTGGTGATGGAAACACACGCTGGGCATGTAAACCACGCGTTGGGCATATAAAACACGCGCTGGTTAAAATAAATTGGCCAGATCTTACAAAAAATAATCTTATATAGCAATATGCAAACGTATGTAAGTATACAGCAGACGACAGTGTTCTTTACCCTACAAAATGACGATGTAAACAAAGACATGTGACCTCATGACGTCAGCTAAAACATCCTTATAGACCTTTTCAAACCGAGTTTTGACGAACGTGATTTCTTTAACACTTCAACCAATCAGTTGCTGAGAATTGTTTTCCTTTGTTTCCTAACCAATCAAGTATAGATTTGAGGAAAAAACTGTAAGCAGCAATACGCGCGCGTACTATTTTATGTATTACGCACGTATGATACATTTGCTTGGAAACACTTTTCCATACGCTTCGTCCCATACCGTGCGTGAATTGTGCAGATGTTCAAGATTTCCCCATTATTTGATTGGCCAATAAGGTTTCCCCAGCATACCATTGGTTCATCATGGACACGTGAATTTCGGCCATGTAACATTTTTTTAACTAGTTTTCCGGAAATTGCCGATTTAGATTTTAAAACGTCTATAGCGTCACTGTTTGTAATTTCTTATACTTTACCTGTCAAATCTTTGCGGATGTGGATGGTCTAGCACTTTGGTATACCATCCCAAATACAAAGTACATACTGCAAGGTACAGGAAAGCTGCGAGTAAAGAACCGAACTGCAAAATAAAATACTTTTGGTTGTGAAACTGCAAAATAAATAATTTTGATTGTGAAACAGCAAAATTGAATAATTTGATTGTTTACCCGACTCGCATAGCAGGAACAGTAAATACTGTAAGAGTTATTCACCGTATACCAGTAAAATACTAGCTTGTGTTATAACAGTATAACATAGTAAGATGTGTTACGACCAATGTCACTTAAAGGTATATAGACAGGTAGCAACCACTTTGCATAAATTGATACAAATGCCCTTCATAAACACTTACCTCAAACACTTTCGTACAAAATCAATCCCAAAATGTGAAAAACGTGGCTTATTTTGAGGTCTTCAAACGTATGCTCATTACGTATTGGTTTTTTTTGTAACGTAAGGATAGGACAGTACAACACTAACGTTATGTCAAAGTTACACGGTAATACAGTGGAGAAACAAGTGCAGTTCACCAATCGCTACGAAATAATGGATCTAAATTTGAGTCTATGTTTCCTCTATATCCACATGAAAATGGTTTAAAATAGTTAGCATATCGCTAATTAAGCGATATTCTGATGTATGATTCCATAAAACTGATTTTCTGAAGTAGCCTGTGTGACTGACACAGTGACATTGTGGAAGTTCTGAATTGTAGGCCCTGCTGCATTCTTATTCTTATGTCACACGCCTTTTTTAATACTGGAAGTCTGGGGGCCGTTCCTTGGGGCTTAATTTTTCACTTTTTCGCGAATATCTCAGAAACGAGTGGAAATTTTTGATAGATGTATGTTAATGAAATGTTCAGCCTATTTAGAGGAACAAATATATTGCAAAATCACTACCTGTCCATATACCTTTAAAAAATAAGCGCATGTTATACAAAGCCGACGAATGAGCCATTGACTACACTGGCTGAGAAGAGATTCCTGCCTAGTTGCGTTTAAAGTTATGCAAAGTTTATTGAAGTGTATGGTACTAAACGGTAAACGATGCGATCACCACCTTTGGGCCGTTCTTACAAGCAATTTGCAGTACCGTCGGTAGGTGTTTGATATTGGTGGCTGAATTAATATTTGCTCAATTGTTATAAACATGGTAACATGTGTAAGAATATTATCAGTTTAAACTGAGCCCATGTTCATACAGATACAGATACTCAGTACCTGATTATAACGGGAGAATAGGAGGCATGTTTCCCCGCATGTTCAAGGGCCGTCCAAAAATCAAGAAGCTGTTTTGGGCTCGTTTTTAGCTTATTTTGTTTCCCTTAAGTTAGAATTTTATCCTTATTTTTGCTAAGTTTTGTCTTCTTTTTTTGCCATGCATGAGTGCATATTAGGAACGAAAAGCATTCTTCACTCTAGAACATTGGGTTATAGAACATGTAGGATTTGGGGGAGGTGGAGAAGATTTATCCCGACCCAAAAAGCGGAAGTACCTCAGTTTTTTTTTTCATATTCAGGATGGAAAGGAAAATAAGAAAAAAAATAATGAAAAAATCCTGAGCCTATTTAGTGGGTTTTTTAAATTGATTTTTCTTCCAAAATAAAAACTATTGCATTCTTTTGGCAATAATAGACTTATTTCAATGCATATACCCAAGACATAGTCACATCAAACTGTCAACATTTTCAAGTTTCACTTTGGTGGTTAGGAAAGTAACTCCCCCTCTCCATTCCCACAAAAACGATTGTTACTTATATAAGAAAGGGAGGAGTTACCTAAAAACACAGCCTAAAAAGCGGTGGCGGTGGTGGTATTTGTGGTGGCGATGGTGGTGGTGTCCCTCCGCACTCCAGGAAATAGCACAAGGAGCAATGGGGGTTATTTAGCGAGCAATATGCGTCATGTGTGGTGCAATATGTGTCATGCATGGTGCAATATGTGTCATGTGTGATGCAAAATGTATCATGTGTTGTGCAATATGCGTCATGTGTGGTGCAATATATGTCATGTGTGGTGCAATGAATGTCATGTGTGGTGCCATATGTGTTATGTGTGGAGCTAAAAGATTTATGCAGGAAGGTACTCCACACATGACACATATTGCACCACACATGACACATATTGTACCACACATGACGCATATTGCACCACACATAACGCATATGGCACCACACATGACATTCATTGCACCACACATGACATATGTTGCACCACACATGACGCATATTGCACAACACATAATACATTTTGCACCACACATGACACATATTGCACCATGCATGACATATGTTGCACCACACTTGACGCATATTGCCCAACACATGATACATTTTGCACCACACATGACACATATTGCACCATGCATGACATATATTGCACCACACATGACGCATATTGCTCGCTAAATAACCCCCATTGCTCCTTGTGCTATTTCCTGGAGTGCGGAGGGACACCACCACCATCGCCACTACCACCACCATTGCTACCATCACCACAAAGTGGTGCGAATGGCCTTTACTCCGCTACTACCATATCCCCTTCAATAAAGTTTCCAAATCTTTACCCGCAACTAAACAGAAATCTCTTCTCAGCCAGGGCAGTCAATTACTCATTCCTCGGCTTTGTGTAACATGGACTCAGTTTTAACTAATAATGATCATGTTAACATGTCCTAGCACGAGCCAGTATTAACTGATGCACGGTGTATAAACATTTACAGTAATTACTGTACTGCTGTACCAGCCATGTGAACGGATGGATTATGAAAATGCAAACACAAAACTAATTTTGATTATGAAAATTTCATTTCCTAATTTTCATGTTTTCTATTGGTATCGCTTTAACTACATTCTGCATTGAACTACGTATTGACACCGTAAAAGAGCGTTGGCTCCACTAACATGCACCAACGTTGTGTGAAAATAACCTATCAGCATTGAATGAAGAAATATAAAAATAAATTTGTTTTTGTGTTAGATGTTGTGTTTTAAAATTTTGATTACTTAAGTTGGACACCGTAATGTAACTTTCTTTTAACATGCTTGTTTGACACTCATATAGATATTATTAACAGAGACTACTAATCAGCAGAGAGATTAATGTTGTTAATATTCTTAATGTTTTACACAAGCAAGCACAAACAGGAAGCGAAAGGCCTTTTTTTATATATGTACTGGTGACTTGTCCGAGCAGTCATTTCATTTGGCCCTTGTTTGACCCACCACTTTTTCTGTTTGAAAATAAGATATGGCACTGGTCGGCGAACCTATATATTTTACATTAGAGAACATGTCGAGAGCATTTCGAGCAAAACGAAAGGTAAATAATGTATAAATGTAAAAATAACAGTTTATACATTATTGAAATTTACTTTTAAGAGGTAATTGAATTCTTCAAAAGTGGAAGACCAATTTCTCCTGCTCGTTGTACTCTTAGTAGAGAAAAAGTTCTAGAAAAGAACAGTTTTTAAATGCATGATGGCAAGCTTAGAACCTTTTTTCCTAATTAACTCTTAGAAGTAATGGTTGAGAATCTGAGACAATATCAATTACACAATAGGCTATCAGCCCTTTTTTAAGAGTGGAACTCAGTAGTATGGGATACGAGTTCCTGCGAAATGCCGCTACTGATCCCCGTATGGAAATAGCACACGCGGGCGAGTAGCGGCAACTCGTACTTCGCACGACCTCGCACTCCAAACTATGGTCAGAATGAAACTTGCATTAGTAAATTAAAGTCAATTAGCTGTAGATGTCAAATTCATTTAATTGGGTTTGCCCTGTGCTGACTTAAAGTGTCCTCCCAACCATCCGGGTGGTACCTCGCTTATATAGAGTTTAAACCGGAAGTGGACTGGAAGTTTTCCTCTACTTGTCCGCCTGTAGTTGTCACCCGATTTTGAAAATTTGGTGAGTGTTCAGACAAAGAATTGCACATTTTACAAGTCCAAGGTAGATTGTACATAACGCTTTTCTCAGTTCGGTGAGTGTTCAGACGAAGGATTAAAAAATAGTACAAGTCCGACTTTGTCTACTACGAGGTGACGCTGAAAGTAATTTTGTTTTTCGAAAGTAAAGGCCGTTACACATCGAAAGCGACGTGACGAACGATTTTCTTAAACAAAATTGAATAAAACAAAGAAAAGAAACATTTTGACCTCTTGTTTTTAGAGAAGGATTGTCATTGCATGGCTATTCAAACGATAACTTAAAATTGATTGAAAGGGCGTTTCTACGCCCATTAAAGCAAAATTCGCGTCGCCACAGAAAATCGCGCCTCACTAAAGCAAATTTCTCCACAGTTTAAACAAAAAGCATTTCTATCAATTTTTTTAGTATCATCAAAAAGCCTCAATTGTAAACTTCATTAAATGTTAGCAAAAAGTCAAAGCATCTTATAATATTTTGTTTCCTGTGTGATTATCTAAAAAATCGCTCGCCTCGTCGCGTTCGGTGTGTTACGGCCTTAAGTCGTGCAGCTGCTGCTCGCCTTTTTAAAAGTAAATCTTACAGTTTCTCGCCTTTTCGAAAGTAGATTGTGAATTGTGAAATTTCTTAGAATCAAGCTTATGTAGCTACGCACCACGAAGCATTGGGAATGTTTACAACTAGCCTGTGTTCGTGGTTTTCAGGCAGCGTGTGTTTTTAGAAATTCTCAAGCAGTCACTTCGAAATAATGCTGCTCACAGAAATTGCAATGCTTGGCTGTCTGATTTGCCGTACGTACCGAAATGTGTTATCTTATCTTGAAGGAGTTTTTCTTGGGAAATTTGTTGTTGGCAATTATCTTCACTTAAAGCATATTGATGAGATTCGTACTGTACATATGCCAGCTGTGGCAGTGTATTTAATTACAAGAATTTTTAACGTGGAGAATTCAATCAGATGAATTTTTAATGGGTGTTTTTAATCGATCAAAGAGTGTATTTAATCTGATTAATTTTAAATGAATTTTACGTGGCGGTGTATTAAATCAGAAGAAGTTTTAACGTGGTGTATTTAAAGAGGTAAAATCGTCATATGTGCACAATATTTAGGATTCCTTTTAAATTTTTTGATTGGTTGAAATTTTGCTGCGGGATTCGTTGTCTCGTATTGCAAGGTATATAGTTATTTAAAACGCCTTAGAAGTCATTATACGACTTAGCCCAGTTGGTTACGGCGATTGGAAGCAGCTTTTTCTTATCAATAGTCGAAGTTTGAGCCCCGGTAAAATCGTTTATTGTGACTTTTGATTTCATCTTCTTTTCTTTTTTTTCTCAATAATTATTGTAGTATTATAATACTAAAATTTCACTTTCGTTTTCTGACAAAGGCATTAAAAAAAAAAGTTTCTCGTCACAGTAACGTAATGCGCTGTGTATGTAACTCGGTACACACGACGCACATGCTAGTGTCTGGCTGTACAAACCATGCAGTTCTCTTTAACTTCATGTACAAACAGACAGTGGTTTGGATTTTGCGTCCACAACCGAAAGTGACGTCAGAATATCGCACCCCCAATTTTACCGTATTTTAATGAGATGAACCTCCCTCTTTAATCGGATGATTTTTAATGAATTTTACGTGGCGGTGTATTATTTGACATGGAGATGTATTTAATCATGAGGTGTATTTAACCATAATCAGATGAATGTTTGACGTGGTGTATTTAAGTGATGATTTTTTTAAATGAATTTTACCTGGTTGTGTATTTAATAACGTTACATATTAATCAAAATGGACCAGCAGGGTGTATTCGTGGTGGTGTATTTAATCTCACTCTCCGTCTAAAATAATGGCGTGGGTTTAATCTTTAGGTCAACACCTGGCCTTTTATTATACTTTTGATTCTTGCCCACGCTTAAAATAACTGCGTCTGTTCAAACTTAAAGGCAGCACATGGTTAGTTTGCCCCACGCTCAAAATAACAGCGTGGGTTCAAACTTTATATCAACACGGTACCCCCACACCCACAGTTCCGTGGGTATATAATCTGAGACCAATCATTTTGAAGAAATAATTATGTCTTCTCCTGTTGCATCCTCAAGTCCAGGATCTGGACCCAAATGTTTTACCTTATGTACTTCTTCTCCGACAAAAACGCAGAATAGTTTTGGTTTTACAACACCACACGTGCTCAGTGCTTAACGTTGGCGTAAACTTTTCAGTGATGATAACCAATGGAATCCATTTAATGCCAGCAGTCCTAATTCTCGACCACATCAAATGTCTTTTGAGGCGAAGATATGGTTTGTCACCGACTCTTGGTAAACACAAACACTATTGTAGCCTAATGTTGGGATGTATTGTGGCAATTGTAGAGGTCAAAAGCCCGAAGGTCATCAATATTTTATGACCCCTGTCAAACCTTTACCTTCTAAGAAATCTTTGGTCGAAGATATTGAACGGTATGTTTATTCTATTTCGAAGGTCATTTTCTACCCGCAGATCATGTTAACAAAGAAGAAATTCATCGCCCAAATTTTGTAGCAACTGCCATAATTTGTAAGCATTGTACAGATAATCAAGATAATTTTTTTACATAATTTTTGTGAGGAATGAGATCACATGTCTGTTATTTCTTTTAAAGGTATTTGAGGTATACCCAAAAGAGCTTTCACACATGGAGATCTGACGGTCGTAAAGCGTTTGTATTAATAGGCGTATCCGCCGTCGTAAAACTCCCCAAATCACTTATCGGAGGTCGTAAAAAAACCCTCATTAAATCACTTTACAACATGCGCTTTGACACCGCCCTCGTGGAGCTGGCTCGGTAACGTGATAGGTGTACCAGCTTGTGTGTAACGCATCGTATATACACAGTACATATATACTGAGTTTGTTGAGCTGTTGTAAACTCTTTACTGTTAGATAGGCCTACATTTCTTGGCATTTTTAATTGCTAAAGTGAACATTATTCAGGCTTACAGAAAAGAAAAGATTTTTTTGTCTTCTGACTTACCATATCACATGTACCCAGGCAAATGTCTTTTACTACTTTTCATGAAAAAAGAAAAAAAGTAAATTTTGGGGAAAATTTACCCCTGTCCCCACAATTTTTTGATAAGAGGCCTAACCCCTCCCCCTTCCCCTCTACCCTTTCTTTCCTCCACACACACTTTTCAAATGAGAATTACGGCCCTAGCTGGGAACTTGCCAAACAGTATGTAGGCCCAACATTATTCGCCGTGAGTACTCACTCTGGCATTGACAAATTCCGAGCCAGATTTGTTCACGTGGGTGGTGGGGAATGAAGCAAGTGCAAAGAGCTTTTGTCAAACACAAGTGAGGAACAGGTGCTCACCCTGTAACATTTACCTACTACAATGAGTCTTCCTATGTGATATTTACCCACTACAATGAGTACTCAACTTATGTAACATTTACCCACTACGAGGATTACCCACTCTTGATATTGATCAATTCCGAATCAGACTTGTTGACGGGGGTGGGAAACGAAGTGCAAAGGGGTTTTATCAAACACAAGAGGCCAGGTACACACTCTGTGTGACATTTACCCACTACAAGGAGTACCCACCCTATATGACATTTGCCCACTACAATGAGTACTCGCCATACTGTATGTGATATTTACCCACTGCGAGGAGTACCCACTCTGACATTGACCAATCCCGACTTATTCATTGAGGTGAGGAAGGAAGCATTTGATGAACTCTAGAGAGGACCAAGCCAATGGGCGTGATACCTTTCCTTTTGTCCCCCTAAAATTCAGTCTATAGGGGCCCCAGGCCCCTGAAAGCCCTATTTGTATGGTGGTCTTGGGAAAGTGACTGTATGGAATTTAGGATTCTGTGAAATTTTGCCTTAAAGGCCTTATCTCATAACCTTAAAGGACAACAGTATATACCAGCTAGGTTTAAATTTACAAGTCATTATTAATCCTCACCCCCTACCAACACCAAAAAGGACAATAGAAAGCAAATCCAATAGTCAAAACAAAATTGATTGAAATACGATCAACTTCTGCAAAAAATATGAAGAATACTCAAGTATCAAGATTGATCTGCATAAATCCAAAATAAACGATTATGAATTTTGCAGCACTTCTTACCAGGAAAAATAGAAACTAATCATTTCAAAGGTATCCAATTATGATATGCATTTCACCCACAAACCAATCATGTTAAGTGTTACAAAGAAAGACTAAACATAAGCAGAGTAAAATGTGTTAATACATTTTCGAAAACATTTTCAAATACATCATATAATTGACACACAACGAAAGTCTCTCTCTTATAAATGACACTGACATTTTCTCATAATTAATATCTTTCCAATTCTGTACAGTGAACAGAAGAAAATAGGTTAAAGAAAAATTACTGTTGAACCTGTAGCTGAATTCTAAGTTGTTGAAGACCTTAAATACCTACTTCTTTCCTGGAATATAGTGCATGCAACTTGTACCTGACAAATAATTCAAACAGTAAGTTGTTGCCCACGTTAATACAACTATTCCTGTCTCTCTTCAAAGCTTCTCAACCTCAACTTCATAATATCATACTTGAAACAATGAAAGTGTGGACTCTCATTTATTTATAGCATATAGCATTTATACAGTACTAGTTGCTCTGCAAATATTAATGAAACCTTAAAGTGTTTACATTTCCAAAGGCACCTACTAGCATCACTAGCCAAATTAAATCAAGTTCTGTTGTGCCTTTGTGTGTAATCGGATTTCCCTTTTGATTTACCTTGAGTTTATCTGTAAATATTCATCTTTTTCTACATTACCATACCGATAACGTTTGCTGTAAAATCTGAACAGCTTAAGACTAATAGCCAAATTAAATTAAATATTTTAAATAAATAATAGTAAATCGGTCTCAAAGCGCTAAGTTCTCCTGATAACTTTCTCATGGGGAAAATTTTATCAGCAGCCATATCAAAACACATTAAGAACGATAAAGTGTCAAGGCCTGGCTGGGATTCGAACCCAGTACCTTCCACACCAGAGCCCGATAAAGAAATCGGTTGAAGTAAGTTTCCATAAAATTTCCCTATCAAATTAAGAAACACAATTTACCCTTCTAAAATGGTGAAAGCCAATAAACTTATAAATAAACCTTATATTACACTCTTGCATTTATCATTTAACTTTCTTTTTTCTATAAGAATCAACAATATACACATAAGTTATCTATTTATGTGCAGTAAATATTAGCACAAGACACTGCATAATACTTAATAAAACTGCCATACAACTGAAAAAATGACATAACCAAAAGCAAGAAAAGCATAAGCAAAGCCATACCATCAATATGTAGTTTTTTTTATTTTTGCACGCCCATAGTCAAGTTTTTGTAAATGCAATAATTCAATACTTTCAGTGATGATTTACATACATAACGGGGTTGATGTTGTCTCATTTTGCGAGCCCCAAAATATTTGCATATAGACTACTAATCCAATCAATAATTGCCAAGGAAGTGGTGTTATAAGTGTGAAGCACAACAAGCATCAGGATGTCAAGCAACTTTCTCCAAACCAGATTCCCTCTGTAATTGTTGATAGCCTACTAGTATGATAACAAAATCAGTCAGATTTGTATAAAAATCAGATCTATAATGATATTGGGAAAATAATTTACAGAAGGGCTAATGCAGTTCATCTGATATTAGGCCTATCTGATATTTGACCACCTTTTCCTGTTTGGCAGAGGCTTGTCACCTATTTCTGCCTCACTTGGTTGACTGGCAGTTACATTGCCTTTTAATGCCCCAATTTCTACCTGCAACAACATTGGTTTAGCATGTGATGTCCAAACTGCTCCATTGTTGGGTTGTCATGGGAACCTCTAAATCCAAGCTGTTTAACAAAGAACTCTTCAATGGGTTCCTGGTTCAACTTGTCGCTTAGTACATATGTCTTACCTTCTACTTGCAGCAATTCCTTTGTAATTTCAACAAATGCGTTCACTATGAAAGGAAAAGAGAACGACAACTGTTGTATATCTACCTACTGTGGTGTAGCGGTTATCATACCTGTCTACAGACCACGAGGCCCCGGGTTCAATCCTGGAGTGGGTAGACACGCCAGTGCACCACAACTGGTTATCAAAGGCCGTGGACATTGACTTGGTTGTCGATGTTATTGTCTGCCCGTACGTCGTACCTGTGTTCTCGTCCGGGTCGTATTAAGCGTTTCGTGATAGCATTTGTACTATCATAACCGAATACGCAGGCGACTCTCTCTCAACTGTTGTAACTTGAATTTCTAATGCTGATTTCTTCAATAAACCTCAGTATATGAAACCTGTGACATTGATGTGAAAAAACAATAAGTTTTTTTATTTATTTATTTTATCTTATATTTTATTATTATTATCTCTATTATTTATTTTTTGGGGAAGGGGGAGAGGAGGGGAAGGGGGAGGAGGAAGGAAGAATGGGATTTTCTCAAATTTGAATGATTTTTGAATTTTCTTCATTTTTATACAACTCAACATTGTTAATGATGGAAAAGGTCCAAGTTAGTAAATTACTTGTGATCCAAAGAAGGTCGAAAGAGCAATCAGATGTTGAATAGACAGATAAAACACAACATGGTAGAGTGTGCGGCTCAGTCTATATCACACACAGAGCCTTTTCTATGGCACACTCTAAAACTGAGGTATTATGCTTATCAAAGGTGTCCAAACAGCAGAAGGTGTCCAAACAGCAGAAGGCATCCAAACAGCAGAAGGCATCCAAACAGCAGAAGGCATCCAAACAGCGGAAGGCATTTAAACAGCAGAAGGTATCCAAACAGCAGAAGGCATCCAAACAGCAGAAGGCATCCAAAACAAGGCATTTAAACAGCAGAGGTATCCAAACAGCAGAAGGCATCCAAACAGCAAAGGCATCCAAACAGGCATTTAAACAGCAGAAGGTATCCAAACAGCAGAAGGCATCCAAACAGCAGAAGGCATCCAAACAGCGGAAGGCATTTAAACAGCAGAAGGCATCCAAACAGCAGAAGGCATCCAAACAGCAGAAGGCATCCAAACAGCGGAAGGCATTTAAACAGCAGAAGGTATCCAAACAGAAGAAGGCATTTAAACAGTGGAAAGTATCCAAACAGCAGAAGGCATCCAAACAGCAAAAGGCATCCATAGGCATTCTTTTCTTTAAACAAAATAATATTTGATACACCTGTTACGTGAAATCCTTCTGAGGTGACACGGATTATGTACCTCTAATTCTCCTTTTTACTGATACCAACAGCTCTTGATCTCTGCTTGCCATTCTGACAAAAAGCTCAGGAAGTCCTTTACCAACTACTGAAATTAAAACAAAAGGGAGTCATATATCAAAATATGTCAATCTAAATGCTACAGAAAGTGTTTATAACAAGTACCAGTAGAAGTAAGTATTGGCTACACATATTCAAATCCATTATCAGTCTGGAGCAAACCCTGTAGGCATAGCACAGAAAATGCTTTCTAGCACTTAATTTTTCACCTGGATCCCTTCTGAGACACAGCACCTTGTTAGTTTCAAGAAAATGCATTTGAATTAAAGACTTCCAGGAATTGAAAATCCCTTTTTAAGGAAAATATCAATTGTCCAAATAATGATACGCCACCAATTCTACAAAAAAGTCTTAATACACTCAAGGGGTGATCTTTAAATCCCCATGCTGCAACCAACAAATGTCCTGAAAGCTGATGATTGGATATCATTGTAGTAAAAATACACATGAAAGTGAATATAAAGCTACAAAAAAAAACAGCCAAAATGCTTAACTTAAGCCTCCCAGGTTATGCTCTTTAAAATTTCGTTCCGCAGAGATGACGAAGAGACCTCAAAATGAGATGATACATTTCCATCTAAAATAAAGAAAATAATGAGGCAAAATTCTAAATGATTTATCATCTTTACAGTATGTACAAATTCTGTGCTTACAGAGTGGTAAAGATTAGTAATGGCCAGAAACGTAGCCTATTTATCATATGATTTACTGAAATAAAAACTACTGCAATATCTTTTGTACAAATGATTACACAGATCAAATGATCACAAACGATTATAAAGTATCTCTAAGCAAATGCTGTACATACATGTACATGAAAATTTATATCTTGTAAATGGCTTCTGCAGTTAAAATGCATTGCTAACTTACAGTAATAACAGTTAATATTGACAATTTTAACACAATAAGATGGCCAGGGATTCAAATGCACAAGTTCACACAAGAAAGTCTTCCTTTGAATGATGAATCTGAAATGCGACAGCATTTTCATAAAGTGCGTTTTGTTCATACAACTTTTTTTCCACTTTTTTGTAAAAATGATTAAGACTCATTTGATCAAATTGAAACAAAACATCCTGGTGGGAAAATTTGGGAGGAACTTTAAAAGCAGGTTCTCTCGAAAAACAATCAGACTCATGAACTTTAGAGGTGAATGATGTAATCTTATCAATTATTAAAGAATCGTTTGTGTAATCTTATGGCTCCCATGCAGTATCCCCGGCTACAGTAGCATTAAAGTCGCATGGTCCAGCATTGTACTAATCTTAATAAAAGAACGATGCATATTTATGTTGGAAGAACTTATTATGTATGTCCAAACTATGGCATATCCCTGCCGGCTGGGCAGCAAAGTTGCAAGGCCGCCAGCTGTACTAAGCTAGCTTAACTATAAAATGATTTTTTTCATATTTTGTATGTATCAATCATAATAGAGTAAATTGAGCATGACACAAAAGTTACAGCCTGAAACTATTTAACTATGCCTTTCAATCATTTTAAACCTACAGTTATTATTTTTATGCCATGAAGTGCAGTAACATATTATAGAAAAATGATATGAAATTCTTTCAACAATCTTAAAATGAGAGCTAAAATATTGCACGCAAAAAAAAAAAGGAAAAAAAAAAAAATAGGCCTAGTCCTACGCCTATTTCCCATTGTGTATTAAATCATTGTTTTGTAGCCTAAATGAAAATAAATTAAGGGAAATTTATGTTGCCTTAGCCTGCACAAAGTTCTGAGCCACATTACTACAGTGCATCACAAGTGTAGTAATTTTTTTTTAAATCTTGCATTCGATTCAATTATTTTAGACCCAGGCCTAGAATGGGTCCAAGTTTTTTTCTTAGTTAGGCCCAAGGCCTATCATAGCACACTATCTTGACGAAGTTAGCACTGCAGTTTTAACACTAGTAGGGCCTGGGTCCTAGTATCAGTACCACTTTCTTGGCCTTCGATTTTTAATCTTATTCCCACTATTTTAAGACTCAATAATTCAACAATTTCCAAAGGTTTTTCAATATACCCTGGGTAAAAAGTAGTTGCCATGGAAACAACTTAAAAATCTGACCAAAACGTGCCCCAAAAAAGTGCGATTTTCTCGATTGGACAACATTGCACACATACAAACGCTGTCAGAAGTGCATAAAGAGAGGTAAACAAGCCAGCTTGACCCAGCGTTATTTGCAGGAACATGCAGGAAATAACCCAAAAAACACAATTTAGGCAAGCTATTTTCCCAAATTTGCATAAATTAGTAACCATAAATGTCACCAATAATATTAAGATAACTTACCGTTAAAAATGCGATCGATTACACACTGCGCAGCCAAATAACGTAAGGCACAGGTCACTTCAAAATGATCCGAGTATAGTAATGACGTCATTTGCTGGCTTGCTCTAGCGATGAGAGCGGCTACATGGGGCCCCATGGGATGTGGGTGTTGAGTGAATCTGCGGAGGATTAATTTAGAGCCGTGTAGGGTTTTTTTTTCTTCGACGTTTCTTTGCCGGAGGACCGTCAGATCTCCATGTGTGGAAGCTCTTTGATATACCCAAACGAACGGCATATAAAGGAGATTATGCGCAAAGTCTCTACTACTTTATTCCTGCTTCTTTAACATGTACACAAGTTATGGCAGGGACAAAACTATTTCCAAGTGAAAATTGGAGTATGAATTGGACACCCACATCATCATCAGGATCAGCCAAAGGGTACAAACGGTTGCGATATGTTCTAGGGTTAGAAGATGGCATGCAGGGACGGCATTAGGTTATTTGATTTGAGGGCAGGGAATCACATTTATGCTTTTGATTTGACGCCGGATTGATCACATTGGAAAGGACATTTGAATAAGGATCGAGGAGGCACCTTGTCCCTAGAATTAAAATGCGGTACTAGAGGTCTGTCTCATGATACAACAATTATTGTAGTGGCAGAGTTTGATGAAGCTGTAACAATTACTCAAAATCGCAAAATAGAAATTGTAACCTAAGATAAAGTAGTGTATGGCCTCATTAAGTACATTAGATCTTAAACATTTGTTAGAATCAGATCCTGAAATTTCAAAAACAGTTAACCAAATAAAAGTACACCAGGGGGTTCATGGAGCAGATAACGTCTTTAACCACTTGTACCACCTGCCAAGCTCTGCTATTGTTAATACGCGAGAGTACTGGAAGGATGGGGAACATTGGGTGTTTTTTATAAAAAAAATTTTTATCTCTAGCACTGACACTAGTGAATAAATTGATATCGTATGGTGAAAAGGGACCACCTCTCATACAATATTTTTTATCCAAATTCAAAATGGTAACAAGAAACTATAAACAGGTACAACCAGACGATTCATTATTATGTGGCATGTATTGTATGTTTTTCTTACACCATAGGTGTAGAGGTAAATGCTTTGAAACTATCATGCATAAGTTTAGTCATAAGAATCTGTATGAGAATGATGCTTTGGTCCTATCAATGTACGTTTGAGAATTTTACGGTGACATTTTCAGAAACGGTAACATTTCCGCTTTTTAGGTTATATAAGGAGATGGTTTCCAGTCAAATCTTCATCTGATCTCCTCTGATCAAATCATAATATTGTTGTGCTCTTATGCTTCTGATTCCACTGTGACATTTTTTGGTGATTCACCTAGTTGTCTTAACTTGTGATATGTTTTGTGCACCAAAAAGTTATCTTAACTTGTGAAATTTTCTTGTGATTCATCATAACTTTTAACTTGTGATTTTCATCATAACTTGTAACTTGTGATTTTAATCATATCATGTAGCTTGTGAATTTTCATCATAACTTGAGATACCATGGCCACTAAGTCTAAATTTGTGCCAGTGCAGAGAAGTAATCATCTGAAACGTCGGCAATTGCAACTGCCAAAACTTTCCAAAGTCAGCAAACTTTCTGAGGATGTGGACGAAGTTCCTGCGAAAGGAGTGAAGCGGGTCCTAGAGACTCCACTCGGCATGGCTAAGGTGTCCAAAACTGTTGAGAAACGTCTTACAATTATTGAGGAGGAGGAGGAGGAGGAGGAGGAGGAGGAGGAGGAGGAGGAGGAGGAGGAGGAGCATGAGGATGAGGATGAGGATGATGATGATGATGATGATGATGATGATGATGATGATGATGATGATGATGATGATGATGATGATGATGATGATGATGATGATGATGATGATGATGATGATGATGATGATGATGATGATGATGATAATAATGATGATGATGATGATGATGATGATGACGAGGTTAAGGAACATGCACAGAGAATGACCAGTGACGGTGAATGTTTAGAAGAGGAGGCGGCTGAAGTTTCTGGTGATGATGACTTGGATGGTGTTCATGGATGAATGATGATGGACAGCTCCGATGATGAATGATGAATGAATGATTGTGGTGATGTGCAGAAACCAAAAAAAAAAAAGCTCCGATGATGAAGCCGAAGAAGTTGTGGTGGTGCAGAAACCAAAAAAAAGGAAACAAAAGGAAAAGGAGGTGCCAGAATCAGAAGAGAGTGAAATTTCACAGGCAGAGGCTGTCAAACGCAAGCTATTCAGACTTTTTTAGAATTTGTTTATACCGAAGGTAGTATGGCAAAAGTGTTTAGAGCTTACCATTTGGGTCATTCATATTTTGCCAGGGTTAAGGGAGATAGAGTATTGCTTATGCATTTACACAATTCAACATGTACGCCGAAATTAGTGATTGCAGCAGCTGTAGATGAGGGTTTGGGTACAAAGTGTAAACCGATAAGTTTGACTGGCAAGCCTAAGGCAGCCCCTATTTGTTTGCCCTTGACAAAAAGTGTATGACTACCCTGATAACAAATCTTGAAGATATCAAAAAACTTTTCAGAACATAGACTTCTGGGGTGAGGGGGACGACGAGGTAGAGGGTAAAAATGCCTACAAATTGAATTGTTCTCTAAAAGCAAAAGTCAGCAGCTACAATGGCAATGTCAGGTTTGACATACGTCAGTATTGGGTAATTGTTACAGGGAATTGGAAACCATTTGGTTGCCATTGACAGAAAAAACTAATGAACAGGTTATCAAAAAAATAATGTTTCAATCATGCAACCAATAGAACTGAGCAAATGTTTCCTATTTCTTTCTTATTGAACAGAAGTTTATGTGTATGCCCGTGACTTACTTGAAGTTGGTATAAAACACCATATAACAGAAGATTTTTATGAACTAGAGGAATTGCGTTCTTCGACTGTGGAGATCCGTGAAAATATGATATGGTACCATGCGCGGTACTTGCGCAATTAGACTAGTCACTTTGATAGATTCATTTTTAATTATCTTCTTGCATTTTTATAATTGATAGACTATAACCTAAATATCTTAGCAAATACAGTTTGTGAAGAAATCAAAATTGAAGATTATGGATCTAAGATGGTTTTGACCTTTGGTCCTAAAGATTCGAGTACAGCTTCACATGACCAATTTTTTGCGTTACTTAGGTACTTTGAAATAATGACGGCCCATTTAGATAAACTGGCAACGAAGGCTGACAATCTTTTGAAAGGTTTGTCCCCTTGTGGGTTGTCCAAAAAATATTGGTTCGGCAAGAACAGAGTTGTTACATTCATTGGTAGCTCCGGTTGTTGATCCTGTTTATTTCAGAAAACCACCCAGTATGCAGGAAGCATAAATTGATGAATGTATGAAAAGTTTAAGTGTTGAAGACGAATTTTCCTAGATCTGAAAATTGTGTACGGTAGATTGGTACATTAATTGTCTGGTTTAATGGTTTTGGTAGCTCAATTAGGAGGTGGGTCAAGTGCGGGTAAAAGTTGTTTGTGAATGAGAGGTATGGGGGGGATCAGGTACTCACAAAGAAAGATCTTGAACCATTCTAAGATACCTCAGCCAAATATAAAAGACGGGGGCAGATTTTATCGTGAATTACGCTGGCAGGGTAGACATACCAATTGATTCGAAAAATTACGCTAATCATATTGTGGGACATACCACCCGAGAGGTTGGTTTTGACAAAATTCCTCGTGAGTCTGAGTTGGAAGGGGGTGTGGTAGAAGTGCTTACCCTAGTTTTCCCATTCTATTGAGAATGTGTATTTCCTTTCTTTTTTCTAGCTGTGGATCCTATGATTACAGGTCATCATCTGTTTAGAAAAAACAGGGGCGATTAGCGGCACAAAAATGCAATGGTTGGGGTGGGTTTCGTTTTTATATTTTCTTATTCATTGGTTACGAAGATGACTACCATCCTCGGGCTAAGTTTATGTCTTTATAAGGAGACTATACTTGACTGGTATCTGGATGAAGAAGATGATAGTGATGAGGCTTTGGGGAATATTGAATTCACACGTGAAGAAATAAAAAGTGCAAAGACTAAAATGATATGGGGAAATGGGGAAAAGGTTGTACAGGATCTTATTGATATCATTCATTGTGAGGGTTATGACATCATGACTTGGCCTACTAGGAGATTGCCCTTGAAAACTTTCCATACGAAATTGATGAAGCTGATGGGGGACCCCAATTAATTCATAGGCAGCTGATGGTGTTCAATGTCGAATTGCAATTACCATTCGACAAATGTTAACTGAAGTTGGGAAATTATCAATACATTTTCCTACTTTAAAACTGTAGACGCGGTTGAACATATTCGGCAAATTAGCAATAATATTTATATTGTAAGTCGACTGGTTATAAAAATGTTTAACACGTGTAGTATACCGCTATAGTAAATCTGTATTCATGTATATTGCTAATGCTATGTGACATTTTTAGGCACGTATGTGACATTTTCATACTTCCTGTAAGCATAATTTTCATATTTGTGAGAATTTAGCTGTACTGTATTTTTTCTAAAATTGTTACATCCTGGTTGTTTCTTGGTTGTATCCTGTTAAAATATCATATTCACTTCCCTTTACTTCCGTTTACTGTACAGCTCCGCGCTGTATTGCAATCTCGATGTAAACTTAGTAGTGAATTTAAAATAAATTGTACTGTCTACGATGTACACTTGTAGTGAAAATAACATATCTCATTGGAGTTATTTTCCCAAAACAAATTTGATTTAAAAATATAAAAAGAAGTTGGATTTGACTTTTGCAAGTTTCAATCTGACCATAGTTTGGGATGCGAGGTCGTACGAAGTACGAGTTTCCACTACTCGCCCCCGTATGCTATCTGCATGCGAAGGCGAGTAGCGGAAACTCGTACTTCGTACAAACTCGCACCTTATACTAATGAACGCGGTGGGATCTTTTCTGCCTTTAAGAACATCTGTGTACTGATGCCATTTTTGCTATTATAACTCATCGCTTAAAAGGGCCACTAAAGTTAATCTAAAGCGTTTGCAGAAACTACATAATAGGGCAGCAAGACTCATTTTCATAAAGAATCACTGTGACCACGCATCTCCTTAACCAGTCCGGTCCACGCTCCCGATCGGGAGATCTCCCGATTGGGAGATCGAGAAATGCGCAGTGACCATAATCTAATTTGTTGCTCATAAGTTAGCCGCTAGGTTTTTTTGCTTTTCAAATTCTGTAATTCTAAAGTTGTATACTTTGGAAATTCTATTGAAATGAATATTTCTGTATAATTGAGCTTTGCTGGTGACTCAAATGTTAAAATCTGCTCTTCATAAAATATGGAAAATAATTTTAAAGATTATGTAAAATTCCCTGGTGAAAATCAAATTTGCGTTGGTGAAAATGGAGACAATAATTTCAACGTTCTGTTGCACCTATACAATTATAATATTTTGTATGCATTTTCCTACCTTTAACTTAAAACCTATTTTACCATTATGTACTTCTTTAGAGAGATTTGAATTGGGAAAGATGCATTGTGGGTTATAATCTTCCGATTGGGAGATCTCCTCCTCGGGAGCATGGACCGGACTGTTAAGTAAAAAACTACATGGATGCCGGTCTTTCAACTTATTGTTCTTAATATTTTACTTCTTGTTTTTAAATCACTGATGCACAAACACCCAACTTATATGTCAAACCACCTTTTACATGGCGGAGTCCTGTTCGCATTCTATAGCCGCTCCTTCTCAGAAAACTTCGTGGTTGAACGGTGCACCTGTACTAGATGGCTCCAATTGTGTGGAATTCCTTCCTTTTGGACGTAGGCCTACGTTTTGCTACCTCTATTGGACAATTTTGAAAGACTGCCCAAATCCTACATGTTTCCTTCAACTTGACATTATAATTGTTTCCCTTTCTTTTTGTTTTCTTATTTCTTAAGTTCCTCGAGCGCATTGCAGCCTTTGAAAAAGACACCAAATAAATATACATATATACATACATGAATTGACCCATGAACATGATATACACTGTACTATATCCATCTCTGCCGGGCCCACCAGTAAAACTCCCTTGAGAAAAGTCCCGGCAATAATATAATTCATGGATGACTAGATGAATACTGTAATGAATATTTAATCAAAAGAAGAAAATTTACGGATGACTGCATGAATATTCTTATGAATATTCAAATAAAAAAACATAATTTACGGATGACTGGATGAATGCTCATGTGAATATTCAATTAAAAGAACATAAATTACAGATGGCTGGATGAATACTTTATGAATATTTAATTAAAAGAACATAATTTACGGATGACTGGATGACTACTGTTATGAATACTCAATTCACGAAACAGATTTTACGGATGACTGAATGAATACTATTATGAATATTCAATTAAAAGAACATAATTTACGGATGACTGGATGAATAAGGTTATAAACATTCAATTAAAAGAACATAGTTTACGGATGACTGGATGAATATGTTATGAATATTTAATTAAAAGAACATATTTTACGGATGACTGAATGAATACTGTTATGAATATTGAATTAAAAGAACATAATTTACGGATGACTGGATAAATCTTTTATGATTATTCAAATAAAAGTACATAATTTACGGATGCCTGGATAAATACTTTTATGAATATTCAATTAAAAAACATAAATTACAGATGACTGGATGAATACTGTTATAAATATTTAATTAAATGAAGATAATTTACGGATGACTCGATGAATGCTTTAATAAATATTCAAATAAAGGAAGATAATTTACGGATGACTGGATGAATACTTTGATGAATATTCAAATAAAAGTACATAATTTACGGATGAATGGATGAATACTTTTATGAATATTTGAATAAAAGAACATAATTTACGGATGACTGGATGAATACTATGTTCGAAATTTCCTTTCATTTGATATATAAATTAATATTAATATATTAATATTTCACCTCTCAATTTAAACAACGACATGGTGCAGAGTAAATGTACGCGGCTAGCACGCGAGCGCACCAGGTTTAAGTCTCACTGTGACCACTGCGTGAATATTTTTCTGCTGCAGCTTTCGGGGGTCTTTTGACTATTATAATTTTTGATGTTTTTTTGGTCTTTCCTTTCTTTCTGAAAATTATAGTTTAGTATCATTGGAAAGGAAATTTCATAAAAAAATTTAAATCTGTAAATCAAATCTTTGTTTTCAATATTGACAAGAAGTTATACTTCTGCAAAGATTGACCTTTTGTTGACCAAATTTAGCCGAAAATTGCTTAATTTGCATATGTTTGTCCAATATTTCATCAATTGGCTTTCATTATCTTAGCCTCTATTCCAACCAAACTTGTAACGAAAGAAAATGAAAAAAAAGTTGTCAAAAATGCATATGTAAAAAAGCTACAAAAATTGGGCTCGCTTTTTTTAAGGCCCTGGTAGAGTAAGGGTTAAGAAATTATGACAAAAAACTATTTTATAAATTGGCTTTCATTACTCAAAAGATAAATATCTTAGCCTCTATTCCAGCCAAACTTGTAACGAAAGAAAATGAAACGAAAGTTGTAAAAATGCATATGAAAAAAAGCTACAAAAATTGGGCTCGCTTTTTTAAAGCCCTGGTAGAGTAAGGGTTAAGAAATTATGACGAAAAACTATTTCATAAATTGGCTTTCATTACTCAAAAGATAAATATCTTAGCCTCTATTCCAGCCAAACTTGTAACGAAAGAAAATGAAACGAAAGTTGTCAAAAATGCATATGAAAAAAAAAGTTACGAAAATTGGGCTAGCTTTTTTCAAAACCCTGGTTCTGGTAGAGTAAGGGTTACAAAATTATGACGAAAAAGACTGTCATGAAATACTTACCCAGGCTGATCGAAGAAAACAATTCATTTTAGAGAACGGAAATCCTTTCTGCTTTGATAATCTCGCCCAAGTTGATCAACCCAGGCTAATCAACCTAAACAATTCACTTGTAAATTTGCATGCCTCAAGGCTCACGATGTGTATAATTATTAGTTACGCCAGCACCGTGCTTGTACGTCACATTGTTAACATAAGTAATGAAAAGGTTTTTCAGTCGGATTTCGAAACTGTACGTTTTAAGATAATGTTTAATCAGGGATATGCTACTTTGTCTATGCTGCTAAAGTAACATATCCCTTGTTTAATAACCAGAACAATCAACAAGTAATTTTAAATGAATATTATAGATAAACCTGGAAATTAATGAAGTAACGAATAATAGCTGACGGCGAAAATCACACAATCATTAGAATGTACAACAGGTAGCAGTGTCATAGTACTGGAAATGAAAATTAACGTCGGACCGAGTATAGAGGCCTTTATGTGTTATCAATGGCATCACAGATTTCTCGCGAACAATAAGGAAAATTAAAAACCGGAAGTGACGTTCCCAGCATGGCGGCGCTCACTTCTGAATTCATTTATGAAAAGATATTTTCCCTTTAAAATCTATAAGCGTCATTGTGACTATTTGAAGACTCTTTTGCTCAGAATGTAATGCTCTTTTCTACTTTCCATAATACCAAAATATTAAAGGAAAGGTATCGTCCCATAAATAAGTGCACGCCACCGTACTGGGAACGTCACTTCCGGTTTCAATTTTCTTATTACTTGCAAGAAATCTGTGTTGTTATCTATAACACATGTGACCCTATTTTCGGTCCGGCAGATGTGTGTACGATAATATCGCATATTTCTAATCAATATTACAAAATTGACAACCGGAAGTGACGTTCCCATCATGGCGACGTTCACTTCTGCCTGTATTTATGGGACGATACCTTCCCTTTAACGAACAGCCCCGTGTTACGTCCTTTGGCAATGATCCATCACTGCTTAGAGGATCAAACTCATCAAAGGACTACAACCGGCAACACTACTTATTGTTTGTAAAAAACAGAACAAATAAAAACAATAGACATCTCACCCTATCAATAATCATATTGGTTCAGGCAGCTGCAAGAACCAGGGTTGCCAGGTCTGCAATATGAGCTTTTGAATTTTGGAAAAAGCATTTTCAGTTTTTAATTTGTAGCTACTTAAAATTTGATAAGTTTTAAAATAATACTCAACTAATGATGAGCAAACACGCTCAAAATCGTCATGTAATTTTTTAAAATCCTATGCTAAATCCTATTGATACAGTCTTAGCCATAGAAATGATGGGAAAGTCTATCCCTGCTAGAATTAAAATGGAGCATAAACAACTTTTGGTCAGAAAAATATGCACCACTTCCAAGAATTATGTTAGACATTGTTTAAAAACAGGATTTACAAACATACAAACTGAAAATATCAGGATCGCTCTGTAATACATCACAAAATTTGCATGCAACTTGATGTATGAGATCGAAAAACACTGTAAAATGATCAGTGTTTAGCCGATTTTATGAAATATGAAACTACTATAATGGTTAGAATGTATTTAATAGTAATTTAGCCAATGTTTCCTCTACACGTCCATACCTTGAAGACGTTGAAATATTTATTTAATAACTGGGCCTTTCCTAATGACATAGAAAGTATGCAATTAGTTTTTACTCATCAATAGTAATATTTGTGGCGGAACGAACTTTTTTGGAAAGAGGACCATCGGGTGTCAGGAATTTTTGGAAAGGGGGAAATAAAGTTGATGTTTGGTCAAATTTTTTAAAATTTGATTTGACATTACTTCTTAAGTATTCATTTCAACTTATTTTCTAAATGATTAGTTCAAGGGTCAAGCAAGTCTATCTTATTTAAAAAAAGACTTCAAAAGAAACAAAATTGCGTAGAAATGCATTCAAAAATGTTATTCCGTTAAAGAGATATTCAAGTTTAAAGCTTTGTATCATCTGTGTAGAAATGACTGGTGTAGTTAGTTTACTATGGAAAGTTGCTGTCTTTCGCCTCGCATTCTTAACAATCGATAATGTATTTTAAAGAAAGTTTATTGAATTTGTTTACTATTTAAATTATTTTTCCTCAACCTATCTTCATGTGTTAGATTATAAATATATACCCTTCCTAGATCCAGTTTTACTACTTTTTAACGTATCCCATGGTTTTTATGTCACAAAATCGCAGGAAAAAATATGATAGATATAATATATAATGATATATGGAATCATATAATATGGCGCATTTTCTAGTTTAAAGAATTATTTAGATGCGTTCTACAACTAACAGACTACTTCCCAGCTGCCTAGAAGCGCACATGAACTTACTTGAAAGGCATGGACACCGCGTTTTCACGCTTCTCTTCTTAAATAGTGTTCAGAAAACCAGGCAGGGTGACTCTCCCGCCGTCGTGACCGACAGCTTAACGTCCCCTCCGAAGGATGGTGTGCGCCAAGCCCATTCAACCATTGTCACTTTGCTCAACAGCTGAATGAGGAGTAGGAGCTGTAGACGAAATGCTTCCGCTTTGAAAAAGTATAAGAAATAATTGTACTGCTTTTTATTGATTTATTTCTTCATTAATTATGCTGGAAAGTGAAGTATTAATGGTTTTCTCAGTAGTTAAATAACGCATCATCACAGTCAGTTCTAGGTAGATGAAGAAAAAGAAAGTTTATTACAAGAAACAGTTGGATAATATATAGCATAGCATAGCAAGGTTTAACGTCCTAAAAGCATCCAATGCTGGATATTATTTCAAGACGGCCCCGGCCCGGATAACCAGTTGTGAGCTCAAGGGGGAGGGTGGCATATACTGATGTTTAACTTGAAGAGAGATGGTGGCATCTTTTGGGTTGGGAGAGGAAGGTGGCATTGGAGAAGAGATGACAGTTGGTAGGGATGGATTGATGAAGGAGATGAAAGTGGATTACAAGACAATATAGGTTGATGTGTTAGGGTTTGATGTAGTATTAGGAACATTTAATAATAGGAACATTTATATAGCGCTTAACCCACACTGTGGAGTATGCTCAAAGCGCTTATACAATACAAATGATAGGTGAATGTAAATAAACGATTAAATCAAATTATAATAAGATATTAGTAATACTTCTTAAACAAATATGTTTTGAGCTGAGATTTAAACGTATTCAACAATTTAATGTCTTTCATGGATTTCGGAATGTCATTCCATTTTCTGGCGGCTGCCTCTGTGAAAGATCTGTAACCAAAAGATTTTAGTCTCCACTTTGGCATATCCAGCAATTGCTTGTCACTAGACCTGAGAAACCTTCTTGGCTGATAGATGGACAAAAGCTCACAGAGGTATTCTGGTGCTGATCCGTCTATACACTGGTAGGCTAAACACAATATTTTATACTCGATTCTAGCTTCAACTGGTAGCCAGTGCAAAAGCTTTAACGCGCCTGTACTACTGTCACGTTTTGATGTTTTAGTGACAATACGTGCAGCTTTGTTTTGTATCCTCTGCAATCGTTTGATGTTCTCATATAACGCACCAACAAGCAGACTGTTGCAATAATCAAGACGTGACAGGATTAATGACCTTGCCAATGCTGAAGCCGTCTCTTGAGTCAGAAGGTGTCTGATGCTGCCAATATTGTGCAAGTGGTAGTTGCAGATCATGCAAAGCTCTGTGATATGCTTCTCCATGGTCAGTTCCGGTTGAAGAAAAACATCAAGATTTTTCACTGATTTAGAGAATGGAATTGAGGTCAGACAAACCAGGATATGACTGATGTCTGTGTTGAGCAGTCTGGACTTTGGTCCCACAAGCATAGTTTCTGTCTTGCACTCGTTAAGTTTAAGCATGTTGTTCGTCATCCAAGACTTTATGCTTGTTGTACATAGTTCAAGTTTGCTAAGTGCCACTATTCCACTTTCTGCTGGGTGAAAACTATCTATCAGCTGTGTATCATCGGCATAGAGGTGATGAAGATCGTCATGACTGTTTATAAGTCTATCAAGTGGCTTTGTGTATAAGGTGAATAACAGAGGACCTAAAACAGATCCTTGTGGTACACCACAGGCTAGATTAATTGGATTAGACTGTTACACATTGGTGATAACAGACTGGTGTCTGTCTGATATATACGAGGAAAGCCAAGAAAATATTTTGTTACTAAGCCCGTATTCATGAGCTAGTCGTTGATGAAGAAGTTCGTGATTGATCGTGTCGAAAGCAGCAGAGAGGTAGAGGAGTACCAAGATCCCAACTTTTCCATCATCTACTGCCATTTGCAAGTCGTTCACAACACGCACCAAAGTGGTTTTAGTACTATGGGTGCTCTTATAGGCAGATTGAAAATTTGCCGAATGATTGTGGATATTAATATGATTTACCAGTTGCTTGTTTACTGCCTTTTCCAAGATCTTTGAGAGAAATGGGAGATTTGACACTGGACAGTAGTTTATGAGTTGATTTTTGTCCAAGTTCTGCTTTTTGATTTGAGGTTTCACCACCGCATTCTTTAATACTTTAGGTACAATTCCTAGTGTCTAGGCTAATATTTATCACTTTTGTGATGACAGGAAGGAGAACATCACAAAACTGCAACAACACTTTAGTTGGAATAGGGTCCAACTCACATGTTGTAGGCTTTGAATCCATCATCAGTTTCAGTACTTGTGGTTTGGACATTGGTTCAAACTCAGTTAGGTGTTCACCACTATATAATGACATCATTTGGTCAGATCTTTGGTCAAGTTGATCAAATTGAGGGCGACTACGTCAGAGATGAGTGCTTTCCTTATGTTTTAATTTTGCTTGAGAAGTATTGGTTGAAAGATTCTGCTAATATTTCATCATTTGCAGCTGCAGGAAGTATCTTCTCTTCAGTTTTGCCTAATAGCTTAAACATTTGTGTCCAAAGTGCTTTGGGCTTGTTTATTTTTAAAGTATTACTTCTTGGTAATATTTTGCTTTGGCCTGCTTAATTTTATTCTGCACATCCTTTCTTGCTTGTTTGTAAATTTGACGATGGACCTCAAGGCCTGAAATCTTCCATTTTCGCTCTGTTCTTCTCTTCAGTTATTTCAAGTGTTGCATGTCATCATTACACCAGGGTGAATTAGGTTTGACATGTATATGCCTTTTAACTGATGGGGCATGCTTGTCAAGTAGTCCCGTTAAAGTGGCGTGGTATAACTCAGTGAGATCATCAAGTATAGATGGAGGCTTCTTTAGAAGTTCACATTCCAATATGTCATTTCTAAATTTATCTTGCGATATGCCTTTGATATTACGACATGTCACTGTTGTCATTAGTGGTAAAGGTCTGACAAGATATAAGGTGAAAGTTATCCAGAAATGATCAGACATCTAAGAATCCTCAATCTTTACGTTACCTAAAAAGGAATCACTTTCTCTAGTTATGATCCAATCCAATGTATGACCTTTCTGATGTGTAGCCTGGTTCACATGTTCTACAAGCCTATTCGCTAGCAGAGACTTTAAGCACTTCTTGACTTCAGGTTTTTTGATCATCAAAATGAGTACTAAAATCACCAAGTATCATTAACGGACCCTTTTTGGTGCTAAAATCTCAAGTATACTGAAAAATCGTCCAGAAATTGCGATTGCGAAAATGTATGAGGGAGAAGAGTTAAACCTAGAGACTTGACATCTTGGGGAAGAGCGGGAGACCTCCATCTGAAGTAGATTTATTACATTGCAGCGTGGATGGAGTACACAAGATACATGTCATTACACAGGCTTTGAATAGTCGTGCAAGCTGTTATCAGACAGGTCTTGTTGCAATTTATGATAAAAGTATTGAAAAGGTTAATTAGAGTTTTTGACAAGAGCTGTAAAGATATTTGATAATTTATAGATTACTCCCAACAATTTGAAAGAATTTTATTCCCAATGCTGTGTAATTCACACTGATATCATAAGCAGATATTATTTGCAAATATATATATATTGTATTTTGTAGGCAAGGGACTATTTACTCAGAAAACATTAAAAGTTAGATAGTTTATAGCACTTCCTTGCTGTAAGCTCCAGTTCAACCCATTTGAAGTTTTCAACAAGGTTGAAGTGGCTTGAACTGGGCTGCACTAGGTTGAATTGGGTGGAACTAGGCTGAACTGGGTTTGAACTGGGTTCAAATAGGGTTCAAGTAGATTTATTACATTGCAGCGTGGATGGAGTACACAAGATACATGTCATTACACATGCTTTGAATAGTCGTGCAAGCTGTTATCAGACAGGTCTTGTTGCAATTTATGATAAAAGTATTAAAAAGGTTAATTAGAGTTTTTGACAAGAGCTGTACAGATATTTGATAGTTTATAGATTACTCGCAACAATATGAAAGAATCTTATTCCCAATGCTGTGTAATTCACACTGATATCATAAGCAGATGTAATTTGCAAATATAAATATTTTGTATTTTGTAGGCAAGGGGCTATTTACTCAGAAAACATTCAAAGTTGGATAGTTTATAGCAGTTCCCTGCTGTAAACTCCACTTCAACCCATTTGAAGTTTTCAACAAGGTTGAACTGGCTTGAACTGGGCTGCACTAGGTTGAATTAAGTGGAACTATGTTGAACTGGGTTTGAACTGTGTTAAAATAGGGCAAAGTAGATAACCTAGTTCAACCCAGTTCAACCTAGAAACCACCAAAATTTGCCTTATTTATCAGTGTATCAAATTCAAAGGAATCTGTGAAAAGAAATTTTGGGCAATTTCTTTGTGCATATTAGTCCGCTTCGTATCCCCAAACGAAAAAACAGTTTTGTTCTCCCGATCGGGGGATGCTTTACAGAAGTATCCCACAATGCATTTATTCAATTCAAAGTTTGTATAATAATAACATAAGAATCAAACACATTTCGAGCGCGGGGAACTCAACCACTGCGAAGGGTTCCTTTTTTTTTTTTTCACGATTTGAGATAATGGTATTTGAATTATCTTTTCACCGTGCGCTTTTAAAATTCACCGCGCGGTTTTCGAGAAACTTGAAGAAAAGTGATGAATTCTTATTATGTTAGGCATTCACGCCGTAAGGCATTCGCGCTTTAACAAGGTTTTCTGAAATTATAATAAATAACTTTGGGATTTGTGAAAATTATTCAGCAATAACTGCGAGATAGTAACGAAGTTATTTTACTTTTGCGAAATTGAACAAAGCAAACTTTGTTACAAACCTTCAATGAAACGACTGATAAGCGTCTATGACTGAAACTTCACAATAAAAATGGCGGCTTCCATTTATCACTGTAAGCTTAGTGCGCATGCTTGAATCCCCGATCGGCGGTACGAACCGAACTGGCGTTGATGATCAGCAATACGATCACTGTCAAACTAAAATTTGCTCTTTTCTTTCAGAATATCTTTCAAAGAAACCATCAAAAGTTTGCATTATTTATCAGTGTATCAAATTCAAAAAAACCTGTGGAAAGAAGTTTTTGCAAATTTCTTTGTGCATATCGTAGGCTTCGTAACGTTTATGAAAACTTTCTGTGCACAGTTTGAAAAATCATTTTTTAGTTGATTCCATTTTAGATAGAGATGTTAGAAGTATGAATAATGATATGTATAACTATTGTTTTTGCTTGTGAAGATGTAGGATTATATTCAGAGACGTAAATACCGGGGGTGTCACATTGTGTAAAATTTGAGACTAAACGGTAAATCTCGTATCAGGTCGGTAAAACTTAAGGTTAGGAATACGAAACAAGACACTTTGATGCCAAGTGAACTTCTTAAAAACCTTAAATCAACTTTTATACGATAAATACAAGGATATTTCGGTTTTCTTGCATCGAAATCGCGTATTGCGCTCATAAATTGCAGTGTTTTCGTGTAATATATTCATAATGTTAACGTACAGTAACTGCCGCAAAACCAAAATGGCCCATACAGACGCCATAAGGCTAAGATCTCCTGCAATTTTTGTGAAATGTTGCTAAAAGGCTTTATTCTAAAAATTTCTCAATTAGACTTCCCAACCACCCAATTGGGAAGAAAGTATACAACCGAGGAGAAATCATCTCAGGTGTCTGTCCCCCGGGAAATGTCCTTCATTTTGGGCAATTTTCATGGCATTGTTTCCATGCATGTACCTTCGTCAAAGAAAAATGAATGATTTCAAAGAGTCCCCAAATTTATGAATTTTTAAAGGAAAGTATCTAGTAAAATTATAGATAGGTATGAAGGTATGCAACATAAATTGATTTAAAAAGATAGAATGTTATACAGCTATATACTTGAAGCAAAAATGTAGGTTTGAAGGGGTATTTAAATCATTTCTAAATTTCGTAAATAATATTGATGAAATGCTCAATATTGTAGAGATTTTTGATTTTTTTTGCAAAATAAGCCCTTTATTAAATATGTTTGAAAGACCTTTTTACATTCTTTAAAATTGCACGTTTTCATCTCAAAGAAAATGGAAGTTACCATCAATGCTTTTGCTACATCCTGTTACCGTATAATGCTGAGCATAAGGACAGTTCACATCAAAAATGAGGCAATTGGCCCCGATCGATTTCAGGAATTCTAAAATTCACATATTCTAACATCTTCTAGCATTGAGAGAACGTATTTATAACGACACAACAGAAGAATATCAAATACTGCGAATTACAGACAATAAGCTGTACCTTAAGACCGTCTGCAAAAGAAAGTATTAACGAAATACAACTTTACGTTCTTACGCTAAAGGATGTCATTTACATCATATATGTCGAATATATTAATATATTTTTTGCCAAGGCCGAAAACAACCCAAACAAACGAGATTACTCGAATACCAAGACGCATAAAACCGGGACATTTTCGGGTAGACGACGTCTACACGAATAAAAAACAAAACAAACGAGCAGCCGAACGAACGAAGATTCGGTTCCTCGTTTATATTGCAATATCCTATTTTACGCATCATTCAGTTATTAGACTTTCCTGTACGCAAACAAAAGAACTTATTGTGCTGTTGTTAAGAACCAAATGGAATTACTGCAGCAGCGAGCTGTCACTTTAAGTTCCCTGGTTATTAACACTCTGGTAATATTAAAGGCACTGAAATTGTGTAGCCTGTGTTATCCAATTGTATTATTTAAACATATAGCACATTAAGCTATTCTAGTTTTAAAGCTTTAGTTTTGAAACGTAAGTTATAGCCCAAATGACCTATCAACTAACTACAAGTGATACCCAAATTTGGCTACAGTGTGGGACAAATCCTATTCGGAATATTATAACCCAATTGGAACATGTAAACAGCGTTCTCTATCCTCCGGATATGTTTGCTGGCGCTTCCGAGTCCTATGTTATTTATATGCTAAATTCATCATGCGGATGGCACCTAGCAAAACTGATTTTTGGAGTCATTTATGGTGAGATTTGGAATGCAAAATTTTTAAAATAACGCATGGATCGATATATTTAAGGCAAACATGACAACGCTGCAAAAATCCGAACATATCTGAACGAACATCTGGATTTTGTCTTGCGAATGGCTGAGCTCAAAATCCTTTAAAGGGATGTTGAGCTAAAAAAGACATTAGCTTAAGGAAATTGCAGCAATATTGGCGAACAACAAATTATATATTTTCCGACCTCCTTTTGTTAAGGATGAAATTGTTTGAAGTTTAACCGGGGGAATGTACGAAGATATTTTCGAGTGGAGGCTTTGTTTAGCGTAGGACAAAAATGTCCCCAGCCAGTACGGCATGTAAGGAGCCCCCGCCAAAACCTGAAATTCAGCTCAAAATAGATAAGGAATGAATATTTTGAAAAAAAAAGTGCTTTAAATTGGGTGACAGCATTTCATTTTGCTCTTCAATAATTTCGACCCCCTTCACAGCTTTTTGACCCAAATATGTCCAATGGTAATTTTCTTAGTTTTCAGAAGAAATGTCGGTGGCCCAAATGCTTATCTAAGATGATTAGAATTCAAAATATACTATGTGATGTGAGTTTAGACACAGTGTATATCGTTTATCCATTTATAAATAAGTCTGACAATTGGAAATATTTGGGTGGGCAAATTTGTCTTACACCCTCAGCACTCGAAGTCAAGCTACACCGCCTGGGGGATGAGTGGGAGGGCGGAGGGAAGCCCGTGTTAGTTGTTTGTATGATGACCTGAAATATGCACAGCAGCTAGTATCATTCTGTACTCAGGGTGTATGATAATTTGAAACACATATTTCTATAAGCATACAAGCCCCGACACTACCCATACACACCTACGTTTTCGCATCAATGAAATATAAAGACATACATGCAACAGGATAAACACGCGTCGGGTGTAAACCTGACACAGGCACAGATTTCGGGGCGGAAGGGCGACAACACACAATGAAAAAGTACCAACCCCCTCCCCGACCTTCTCGTGAAAAGTATCAATTCCGCTCCCAAGACCGAGAAGAGGGGGTAGAATGCGGGGAAATGCCTCTGGGTCCGGGGTTCTCCGCGGGAGCCCGGGTCATAAGGTCCCGTACAAATTAAAAAAGGAATGTGTGTTCGCGAAAACCCATGCTTGGCAATGGCAAAACGGTGTAAGAAACATAAATAGGTGAAATTATCTTTGTTTTTGCTCTTTACAATTTTCGGCAGAAAGGAATTCATGAATGATAAATTCGGGACCCTGTAAAATTGTTACCGAAAAATATTGCTCTCAAATGATCATTTTAGTCGGGCTTGAATAATCTATATATTTGGCTATAGAAAAATTATCAACCTTGTAAATTTCGACGGAATGTCGAATCTAAGCTTTCATTTGACTCTCAGCAGGTCAAATTAGGCCAAGTTAAACTCGTAGCGCTTTCGGGGATAGGGTGAGGGAAGGGGGGGGGGCGATGGCTCACCCTGGGCTGACTCCCATAATGTAGATTTTTTTTAAGTACAAGTTTGTTTCGCCTATTTTCATAACATATTTTCCTGTGTTACTGCATATTTCGTCTGAATTTACTATACTACTGTACTAGTTGGCCTTACAAAATGGAAATCAAAGTTTAATTTCGCCTGAATCTATATTTTTTATTTGACTGTCGAATGAAATTGTAACCCTAGCTTGAGGAGCTTCGTCCCCTGCCAGTGGCCCCAACAGGTAAGAATTTTAAATACTATACTGTTATGTAGGCCTATATTTGCTTATTTTCATAAGTTTGCAAATTTCGCCTGAATTATTTTTCATAAGTAGATGTTAAAAATGGAAATCTTTAATTTTCGGCCAAATCTACTAAGCTTTTAATTGACTCTCAAATGATCAAAACTGTATTACTTCCTTCATATTGAATATTTATTTCGCTTGATTTCATAAAATATTTTCTTAAGTTTAGAAATTTTGTCTGAATTTGTTCAACCATTTGGACTTCTAAAATTTTTGTGTACATTTCAAATGAATCCGAGGCTATCTGCAAGTGAATCTTATAGCGCTTCCGTTGGCCATCGGGTAGAAATTTTCAGGCCTTCTTTATTTTGATTAAACGGTATGCAAATTAATTTTCATTTTCATAAGCTTGCAATTTTTGCCTAAATATCAGCAAAATTTTGATGAAATTTCTGCTATTATTTTGCTCTCAAAATTTATGATGAAAATTCCAAGGGCTTTCAGGGGCTTTTCCCACATCCCAACATAGCATAGCATAGCAAGGTTTAACGTCCCGAAAGCATCCAGTGCTGGACATTATATCAAGACGGCCACGGCCTTTGATAACCAGTTGTGAACTCACTGGTTGCAGACCCACCGGGATACGAACCCGGGACGTGTGGGTGAGCGTACAACTTAAAGCACTAACCACTACACCACGGAGGTCTCTGCTTCGCGACTTCGCGTTAAGTGCCATATCAAAAAACAAAAAAAAGCATTAGTTCTTGGTAGCTCGAATAAGGAACAAACTTCAGACGGGTACGTGATGGTAGGCCTATAGAGTTTACACATGCGATACTATGATAGCAATGTCAATATCCGTTCAAATATTAATATCATTATTTCATGTAAAAACATCAGACTTTGAGTTACAACACAGTTAAGAGGTCATCGTTTGCCTATTAATATTCTTCCAATTGCTTACAATAACAATGATCTCAACCCATTATCTCAACAAAAATAACCTGTTTCGACCTTAGTTCTATACCAGTGCAGGTTATATCTATGTTTTTCGCGCATCCTTCTTCCACGGTGCTGGTGGCATCCAACTAATCCCTCAAAATTGTAATGTCATAATTTTCAAAATTAAAACAAATTTAAGTAATAGCAGAATACTCATAGCCGGCTCCGTGGACATTTATGAAGTATAATTATGATGAAAATTTTTGAAGAGATACTAAATTATCCATATCCAAGTCCCCTCGATACTCCCTGGTTCGGCAACACGGAATGTTTAAAAGAAAAAAATACAATTAAGTCCTCTCGAAACCCCTTGTTTTGGCTCAAATGCTCCGGGGAATGGGAAGAATTTACATTGGGGAATATTTTGTAAATCCAGCAGACTTTCCCTGGTGTGGCTCCGGGCCACAGACTTTTTTAATAAAGATATCCAAAGGCCCATTCATAGTCTAATGAATTTACCCCTAAATGGCTCCGCGGCTCCACGCTTGCGATGTAAATTCTTCATGCATCCTGAAGCAGCTCTGGTGGCTCCACGCTTGTCACAGGAATTTGTATTTTAAGAACGACCCATAGTTCAATTTGGCAAATATATCAGTAGCGTTTTCTTGAAGGATTTATTGATATTGTTTCGTAAAGTTTTTGAGTATGGAGCCGGCTTTACAGAGTTTCGGGGTATTCTGTAATTAAGGCAAATATTTGTTCATCAAGTTAAACATAAATCTGTTAAAACTTAGTGAAAGCCCTACATTACAATTTTTCAGAAATGCCCTCAAAGTTAAGGTTAAAATTTGTTTTATAATTATTTTTTAGTAGCCTATAGGAATCTTCTAAAAAGTGTGAATGTTACAATAATTATCATTAAGATCAACATGATAAACTAAATTAGAATCAGAATAATGAAATTGTAACTACCCTTTTACTTGTAGCATACGTGTATAATTATTATTTCCTTTTATTTCTTGATTCCGTAATTATATTGTGCCCTACTTCTTGGAAGGTTTCACTGGTCCATGACCTTCTTAGTTCTCGGGTGTTGCCACATAAACCCATTGAGAGGAGCCAAGACATTTGTTTTGTCTCTATATGGTCAATACCAGTGCACATGATTGTGGGTCACTTTTCCAGGAATGGGAACATGTTCTTTTGTTACCATCATATGTATCCAAAATGAAGATATAATCAGTTGTAATCATGAGCTTGTGGAGTAGAGTTACTGTTGTGTATTCCTAGACCTGTTTTATCTGTTTCTTTATAATCATATTCAAAATATATATCAAAGGAATTCATAGCCATTGTTTGTGTATTTATTGTTACACTAAAGCCTTTGTGTCACCCACTGGACCTACGTTACATTTGGCGGCAGCGGTGTTGGAATTCATTTATTAGGTTTTGTGAGGAGGTTCTCGTTATTTCACAATATTTGTTGCGGAACTCTCAAATTTTCGACTGAGGTTTGAACTGCAACTGTAAGTACTGTACTTTATCATTTTACATCAAGTATGCCTCCGAAACAGGAACAACAGTCCAAAATAACAACCGTTCATGCAAAATCACCCAAACAGTTCACACCGGATAAAGACTTCTCTATGTGGATTAAGCGCTTTGAAGTTTACTGTAAATTGGTCCACATAACAAATTCGGAAACAAAATCAAACACTCTCATTTCATTGTTAGATGATGATGCATTTAGGGACTTCGAACTTTTGGAACTTCAAGAAAGCGTGTGCAACAATTACGAACAGTTGAAAAAAAAGCTGACAAAAAAAGTTTCAGTCACGCATCGGTGAACCAGAGCTCCGTTTTCGCTTTCGGTATAGGTACCAGCAACAAACGGAAACATTAGATGATTTTGCCAACTCTTATTACTGCTGGTCACAGAATCTCATAAAAGTGCTTAAAAAAAGCCCGTCTTAAACTTGTGCGTGATCAGTTTATCGCTGGCATTAAAGACGGATATATTTAAGAAAAGGTTTTACAGGAGTCCCCCACCTCCCTCGACGATGCCCTGAGCGCAGCTCGACGATTAGAGGCGGCTCGTGCTGCCAGAAATGTCCTTAGGACAGTCGAAAAGCCCACAGTCGATGCCATCGCCCCCCTCCCCCCCCCCCCCAACAGTCACCTAAAGTGGACTTGTCCCCGATCAGTACTGAGCTCCGCGATATCATACGGGAGGAAATTTCCAACGCTATATCTGGCGAATTTTCCGGCCGCGTTAACGGAGAAAGGGGACAAAATCGTGGCGGTGGTGGTAGAGGTAACTACATACGCAATCAAACTTTTCCCCCAAATTCCAGTTTATATGGGCCTCCACAACCAAATTCCCCTCAAAACCCACTTCCATTCGGTGTAGGCAGACCTACACGGACGCATGATGGACGACCCATCTGTTTCAATTGTGGCTTTCCAGGTCACATTGCGGCAAGGTGTAGAAATCTGCCGCCACGTTTGCCGCGAAGTAATTTGGCAATTCCCCCTAACAAAATAATATGCCATTAAACCAGAACGGACCAGTGAACAGGACCGACCACTGGCCGCGACATTAAACCAGGTCCATGGGGAAATTGCTAGCACAACCCATGCATTGTACGCAGAAGCCCAATTAAATAATGTAACATTTAATTGCTTTGTTGACACAGGATCATGTATTACCCTCATTAGCTCAAATACCCTACGTTATTTACAAGAAGTAAGTAACATTAATGTCAAAGTCACTGAACATTCAGCATACTCAGTAACAAATCAACCAGTCATTATGTTAGGTTCCGCTCATATTTCTTTTAGAATCGGTGCAAAGGTTGTAGAACATAACGTTCAGATTGCTGAAGATATCAATCATGATTGTATTCTGGGAATAGATTTTCTTTCCAAGTTTGACTGTAAATTGATGTAAAACAAAGAAAATTGAAATTTCAAAGGCGAAACTGTTCCCTTACAAATTAGAAGTGGGCCTGTTACTTGCAAATTTCCTGAGTCATCTGAAATAACAATAGCAGAGGATGTTGTGTTGCCAAGTAGACATCAAATTTTTCTTCAAGCAAAATGTAATCACCATTGCGATGTGGGGTGTGACAAACACACAGTACTTTTAGAGCCATTTGAAAATTTTATGACAAAACAGGCGTGCTGGTTGCTAGAGTAGTGGCTGAGGTCACAGATGACAAAACGATTCCTGTGTGCTTTATGAACCCTTCCCCATGTCAAGTAAAACGTTATAAAGGCACCACGATTGGCACTGTTTGCCAATTTATCTACTAATGTTTGTGATAATTTGCACAATTTAGATATTTCTGCGACAACAATTCAGCAATCTGACACTTCCGATCCCATACCATTTGCTCAAAATTCCAAAAAATTATGTTTTCTTGAACAATTTGATGTTGATAATTTAAATGTGCCAGAAGCGGCTAAATTGCAATTATTGAACTTGCTTTCAAACCATCAGGAAATATTTGCCCAAAGTTCAGGGGGTGACTTAGGAAGGATAGCCATAATTTTACATAAAATTTCTACAGGTGACGCTAGGCCGATTCGTCAAGGGCCCCGACGGGTACCTGTATATCAAAAACAGGAAGTGCAGAAGCAAGTCCAGGACATGTTAGACAAAGGCATAATTACACCCAGTTCAAGCCCCTGGTCGTCCCCAATCGTTCTCGTAAAAAAAAAAAGACGGTACAACAAGATTTTGTGTGAATTATCGAGGTTTAAATTCTGTAACCAAAAAGGATGCTTACCCCCTTTCCCGGCTTGATGATACACCTGATGCCCTGGCAAATGCAAAATACTTTACGACCTTAGATCTCTCTTCTGGATATTGGCAAGTTGCCGTTAACCCCAAAGACCAAGAGAAACCTGCATTTATTACATACCAAGGGCTATTCAAATTCAAGGTAATGCCTTTTGGCCTTTGTAATGCACCAGCCATATTTCAGAGGTTAATGGAATTTGTGCTTGCAGGCTTGCAATGGAATACATGCCTGGTGTATTTGGATGATATAATTGTATTTTCCAGCACCATAGAAAGTCATCTTCAAAGATTAAATACTGTATTTGCAAGGTTGCGAGAAGCTGACCTTAAGTTGAAACCATCCAAATGCACTTTTATGCAAGAACGAGTTGCATACCTAGGTCATATTGTTTCGGCTGATGGCATATCTCCTGACCCCCACAAAATTGAAGCTATCAGAAACACCCCGTCCCCTGCACCAAAAAAGAAGTGCAAAGTTTTGTGGGACTTGCTTCTTACTATCGACGATTCATTCCAGGCTTTGCAAGAATTGCTAGCCCTCTTCATAAGCTGTCTGAAAAGGACAAGGAGTTTAAATGGACCCCTAAATGTCAACAAGCATTTGAAACACTTCAAACTAAATTAGTGACAGCACCTGTGCTGGCCTACCCAAATTTTGAAATCCCTCTCCGTCTAGATACCGACGCTTGTGATGTAGAGCTGGGCGGTGTTCTCTCACATATGCATGGTGGAAAAGAGAAAGTTGTTGCTTATTGCAGCAGTAGTCTAAATAAAAGTGAGAGGAACTATTCCACAACAGAAAAAGAAGCCCTAGCAATTGTGTGGGCAGTTAAACAATTCAAACCCTACCTCTATGGTCAAAAGTTCACCTTAATCACAGATCACCAGCCCCTTAAATGGATGAAATTAATGAAACCCCCCGCCCCCCTCCCCCCCCCCAAGAATTAAAAGATGGGCAGCCGTACGTCAGGAATATGATTTTAGTATCGAATACCGCCCTGGAAAAAATCATGCAAATGCTGATTCCCTTTCTAGAATTCCCTCTTGTATTAATGCGCATGATAACCCCTAAATGAAGAAGAGCTTGATGAAAGGTTATTTGTAATGCAAATTGCAGACAATATCCTGACTGATTTAAGCCCAAATTGGACTAAAGACGAAATGAAAACAAAACAATCACAGGATCCAAATATTTCACAAATTATTGAGTGGAAGAAAAAAGGAATCAGTTGACCCACCAAAATGCATGTTGCTGACAACCCCTAGCTGAAGCTGTTCTGGCATCAGTGGAAGAAATTGATTTTGAAAGACGAAATTCTTTATAGGACTTGGAAGCCTCGCAAAGGGGCAAAAGAAACCTTTCAGCTCGTTCTTCCCCCTCTCTTACACCCCTAGCCCTGCAATACCTGCATGATGACCCAGCCGGTGGCCATTTTGGTTTCGCCCGTACCTTAGACAAATTAAAGCAAAGGTTCTATTGGCCCCGATATATCTTGTACATTGAAAGGTATTGTAAAGAATGCCATGACTGTGCATCTAAAAAAAAACCTCCAAAACAAGAACGTGTCTTAATGAAAAGTATCCCCATTGAAGGCCCATTCAGTATGGTAACAATGGATATAAGTGGCCCATTCCCCATTTCCAATAAAGGTAATAAATATATTCTTGTAATCATGGAATACTTTACTAAATGGCCTGAAGCTTATGCAATTCCGAACCAAGAAGCCGCCACGAGTGTAGCAGCCCTTGAAGATTACATCGGCCGATATGGTATGCCCTTAACGATCCTGACAGACCAAGAAAAACACTTTGAATCAAAACTAATGGCAGAAGTCTGTCAAGTCCTCCATATCAACAAAATACGGACCACTGCATATCACCCTCAAACGGACGGCATGGTTGAGAGATTTAATCGTACGCTAACAACCATGTTATCGATGCATGTGTCAACAAACCAAAAGACTGGGATACATGGATCCCCCAAGTCTTGTTAGCATACAGGACAAGTGTACACGAATCGACAAATCAAACTCCTTTCATGATGATGTATGGGCGCGAAGCTCGATTACCAGTTGATACATGTTTCGGAGACCCCCCTGATCACCCCAACCATCTGACCCTACCACTTACGCTGAGCAATTAAAAGCAAAATTACAAGAAACGTACAAATATGCAAGCGAAAAGTTAGAAATTGCTAAACGCCGACAAAAAGATTCATATGACAAGCAAGCATGGAGTACCCCCTTCAAAACCGGTGACAGAGTCTTCGTCTATACCCCCGTTACAAAGAAAGGAAAATCCACTAAATTCGCTTACATGTGGCATGGTCTCTACAATATTATAGAATGCATCTCGGAAGTAAATTACAAAATCCAGCTTGATGACGAAACTCATACTCAAACTAATCATCACAATAGGCTTAAAAGGTGTTTCGCTCCTCCTAATAGTCTGGTTGCAAATGGCCAAAAAATGACAAGTGCTAAACATTTTGGGTACAAGTCAGGAAATGATTTCAATTAATAGTTTAGGCGTATAAGAGTCTAAAAAAACCTGTTTCCACAAAAAAAAAATTCTTGAGGTGGCCGCCATTTTGAATTTCAAAATGGCCGCCAAATAGAGCATATTTTATAAAAATATAAGTATTTTGGCATGTTTTAGGTAAGGTTAACATTGAATAACTGGTAGAAATGTTGATCTTATATGGAATAAAAAGACTTAACAAGAATCTATATGTTCAGCAGTTTGCAGTAGTTTTTAAATTCAAAATGGCCGCCATTTTGCAGATAATTTAAACAGAACATATTTTCACAGTCTCTTTTAAGTTTAAAGATAATGATGGATAATAGTTCATTCATAGCTGTTACGAAATGAAATATAGAGCGTGTATTATTCAGCATTTTTTGGAAACCTTGTCATCTTTGTTTTCAAAATGGCCCCGAAGGTTTGTTTCTACTTCGAACTTTAGACAAAACATCAAAAAGTTGTTCCATTCAGTATATCTTAAGCTCCTCAGTATATTGAAAGAAAGTTAAGGGGGTGTATGCAAATTTGATTCAAAGTAAAATAAAACCTGGTGATTAGATCATTCGGATAAATTTGATGTTGGTGGCCATTTTAGTTCCAAAATGGCGGAATGGCGGCCATTTTTGATTTTGAAATGGATAGCTTTCATAAATTATTTCCCAAACACCATTGCTGGAAGCTGACTTCAACTGTTCAAAGAGATTATCAAAAGGAAAACATAGCTTGCTACGATATGAAAACAAAAACTCATACAAGGTATATTTGAGAAATGACTGCATCATAGTATATTCAAAGGTGAAGATTGTGGATTTTGGCAGTACTCTGTGCATAAACATCCTCGAGTGCAGGAAATTTTCATGGAAGTACACTTACATCTGCGTGTTGCACACCGCAAACCCTGGAGAGGACAACTGTATGATTTAAGTTCTGGCCACGTTTCTAGCATTGGGTCCACTGAGAAGGCGCGGTTTCAGGATTCCATCTGTTGTAAGAAACCAGCCGCCCTCCTCTGGAGATGGTAGTGATGGATTTTGTTCAAGAGCCATCTTCCATACATATGGCTGGTAATGGGCTCTTCTAATGTGCAGATGTAAAGCATCTGCAGTAGGTGGTAGTAACTCAACACTTTTTTTCACCTTGTGAAAAAATGCACTTCTGATTTCTTGTATTTTACTTGATTCAGTAGATGGATCATACAATTTGCAAACAAATGCTTCCGCATCAGACATAGCCTTTTTATCAAGAACTTGAGCTTCACCTAACCGCTCAAGCAGTTGTGGGTGCTTTACAAATTCCTTCCACGCCGATTTTTTGCCTATTTCAGCAAATTGGCTCGTTGTGTCACTGCCTGTAAGGGCATGAAATGCAAGCAATGATGCTCTTGCCTTGTTATCAATTTGGATTTGATGAACAGGAATGAATGATTGTTTTTTTGCTGTCCCCCCCTTGCATCCACACTTGTTGACATAGGTTGGGCTTATGATATACAAGAAGCACCAACACATCAGTATCACGGCATACAATATTAAGTAGTTGAAATCCTGAGTTCTTTGCATCTTGAGCATGAAGTAGGATACGCGTGTCAGCCTCCTCGTGGTTTGATTGCAGATTTGACACATCTCTGCCAGACGAAGACCATGCCTCATCTGAGTTTGAGAAACCACCGCCAAGAACCAGCTCCTTGTTGGGATCTTCACAGGGATGATTTATCATTTGTGTGCAGAGAAAGTTTGCTAGGCTTTCTTTGTTTTTCCCAAGTGTAATGAATCTTTCCCACTTGCCAATTTTCTGATCTCTGCTGGTTACCCTGGTTTCTATCCCCTTGTTTTTTCCACCTTGCACGCTTGTTTCGTGTACCACCTTTAATGGAGTCGTCCAGATATCGATCAAAAACAATGTCCACCCTGTTGCATGTCTCAGAAAAATGTTTGTAAATTGACTTTCGAAAGTTGTCACACCATTCACCAAAGTTTTTTGCTCCTATATGATTGCCAAGAGACTAAATTACTGCCATAGCATCCACAATAGTACATGTAGGACTGTTGCTGACTGGTGGTAGATTCTGAGCTTTACCTTGATCTATGATTTTGCCTAGATCTGATTTACTTGATGGATATCTCAGCTTTTCATCAACAGTTGCTATTGATAAAGGCACAGGTGAGAGTTCACGTTACAGCAACCCATCTACATCAACTTCACGTCCAGCATCTAATGCAACAATCACTTGACGTAAAAGATTGATGCGTGCCTTGGTAGTGGTTGTTTTTACTTTATCCACATTTACAGTATGACTGTACATTGGACCAAACGTGTTAAGTTTCTGTCTTTTGATTTTATCATGGAACTTTGTTGTCTCTTTGATGAGTCTGTCATTCACAAAGTCGTGTATTAACTTCTTTCCTGTTTTCTCTGCTTTCACAAAGTCATTCTTCACATCAGTACTGGCAACATCTCCTGTGGTGATTGATATCAGGTCTGGCGAATCATTGGAAAATACATCAAAGCCTTCAAATTCTTGAACAAGTTGTGTGATATCTTTTTGATCTCTTTCCATTCGCTTAGGTCCCAGATCTTTATGTTGCAAATCTGTCACATTCGTCACATGATACATTTTCTTTGTGTCTTCGGCGAGCTGAGCCCGTTCATTGTATGTAAGACACCAACGTTCTCGTGCTGAATCTGTGCGGGTGATGCCAACTAAACCACCGGCAACTTTGCCCCGCTTGTTGATATGCTCAAATGCTTGGCCATCACAGATTTGATTGAATCTTTGTGAAGTTTCTTTAGTACCGAAGTCACCATCTGCAAAGCCTTGGTAAACCTCTGGTGCTGTCTCCTGTAGCATCTTCATATCTGCTAGAAAAATCATACCCCACCTGGTGTAATTAACATGGTCAAAGAGAGCAAACCAGGGTAATATTTCAGCTAGTGATGAAAGGTACAGCGTCCAGTCTCCATCTCGAAGAGCACGGGTAAATCTCAGAAGAATAGTAACAAGATACATATACTTCCACCCAAATTGGAATGTTGTTAGGTCCTTGTGGTCAGCATCAAATTCATCAAGAAGTGTTGATATGGGTACAATATCTTTAATGAATAATGCCAGTGTCGATTCTATCTGCTCATCATCATATTTGGAAAACCCTTCAATACTCTTCCCTGCTGTTTCTCTCAACTTGCTTCCTAACTCCTTCTCATTCTCTTGTGCCCAATTAATAAACTTTGGCCAAAGAATTGTCCAAAGTGCTTCAAGTGCAAGTTTATGTGCACGTATAACTTTGTTCCACACCTTTCCTTTGAGAATATTCTCTGCTGTGTTTTCTCCAAATACTCCACTCTCTACCTATATATCATTGAGACCAGCTCCTTGCATGAAGTGACCAATCACTTTTGAAAAATTCATCTAAGTGTGGGAAGCCTCCTAACATGATAACAAAATCTTTGCAATCTTCCAACTTCTCCCATTGAAGCATTTTAGCTTTGTTGTAGAGTGCTTCATCAAAGGTAATTATTGTGTATGTTGCATTTAGTTTCTTTGTCATTGCTTGACATTTTATCATCACTGTCCAAATCGTGTCATAATCATCAGCAGGAGCATTGATTATTGGAAAAGGCCCAACTTCAGTGTGTGGCAACTCATTCTTTAACACTTTCTGGTTGAATCCACTCCAGGCAGGTACTTGTTGGTTTTCCTGATTTTCTTGTCGCAAAAGAATCCATGTCATGTCCATGCAGAATGCTTTGGCTATTGTTTCCTTGTCTGGGTCGTACCAAGTGAGCTGTACATCTTTCGGCATCACTGGTCCTAGTTTGGCTGCAAGCATGTTTGAGTTTTAAAGCTCACTCATTTCTGATGGAAGACTTGTTTTGGATCTGTTGGATCTTAGCTCAACATTTATTTCTCTTTTTGGCTCATTTGGTGCTTTTTTGCGAAGAGCCACACATTGTGTTGCATAAAAAGTGTCCATACCACTGAGTGTTTCTTCATTGATATCGATATTGTCGTCTGCATAACGGACATATCCACAATTTTCCCAAGTGGTAAAATTACGTGGTATCATCCATCCATCCATCCATCCATGTTCATTTGTAGTAGGCGCCTTTTCCATAGGATACAAAGCGCCCGGAATGCTGCCCCAAAGTTCAGTAAGTAATACATGATTAAAAAAGAAAAGTCTTAAGACGTGTTTTGAACTGTCCAAGTGAACTGGCATGGCGAATGTGTGAAGGCAAAGAGTTCCAAACATGGGGTGCTGCAGCTGAAAAAGCCCTAGAACCAGCTTTGGTGTTAGTTCTGGGTTCAGTCAGGAAGTTTTCAGAAGAGGAGCGAAGGGATCGTGCTGGTGTATAAAGTTTCAGACTGTTGGATATGTATTCAGGTGATTGATGTATCAGGGATTTGTAGACAATAACACATGTTTTGTATAAAATTCGCTGTGACACAGGGAGCCAATGCAATTTGTTGAGCAAGGGTGAGGCATGATTACGACGACGTTTCCTGAAGATAAGCTTAGCAGCTTTATTTTGGAGTTTCTGTAGGCGATTTACATTTTTCATGGTAATACCATTCAAAAGGGAATTACAGTAGTCCAAACGTGATAGGATGAGTGATCGAACAACATAATGACAGGTTTCAACGTCAATGTACCGACGAATCTTGCCAATGTTTCTAATGTGATAATTAATTGTTTTAATTATCATCACTTTTCTATGGCCATTGTAACGCTGAAGAGCATCATCGGCAATGGCTTTGTCAATCTGAATAACATGCTCATAGCTGATAGAATGACCTGTTGCATGGAGAAATTTTATGAGCCCTTTTGACCTCGTGGCCTTGTGAATAGTAACGCCAAGGCCGATATGCTTTGGTGTTAGTTTCTGCCCTTCAGAAGCAAGAAAAATGATGTCTTGACAAATACTGAGAATTTTCGTTCTAAGAGCATTCTTCTTTTGACTCTCATTTTCAACATCAAACACATCTTCATTGCAGAGAAGACGAATAAGAAAGTAAAGATTATCTGGCACCACCATCTGCGCATGCTCCTCATCAATTCCTCCAACGAAGTCATGACTAGCTGTAGCTTTAATGTCCCGACGTAGTTTTACAGCCACTTTAAAAATCCTGCCTAAAATATCAGTGTCGTCATTTTCTGCTTGGTTACTCATAGAAGCCTCACAAACATCTAGTCCTTGCACCTCTGTTATATCTTCTACAAATCTTTCCATAGCCATATCTTGAGCCAAAGAAGGACATACTAGCTGCGGATCTGTAGCACACAAGGTTTGAACAAAAATCACATTATCCCCAAGATACCTCTGTATTTTCTCCTTGAAACTATTACTTCTGTAAACTTCTGAAACCATTGCAAAATCTGTGAGGAGCATATAAGAATATTGTTCCCAAATGCTTGTTAATGTATAAATGTTTCCTTGAGCAACACTTTTTTCAAGATCAGCCATTACATTTTCAAAGCAAATTGTTTCGGGAATGTTATCTTGGTTTTCTTTAAGCTTACTGTGCTTCTTCAAAATACATGTATAACAATTCAAATGATACTTGGCCTCTGCAGCTATAAGATTATGTACTCCAGCTAATCTGTGTCTCATTACGCTATCAAACTGAGCGAGGGTCAGGATTTTTCTGATGTTGGGAAAGTCTGAGCTTGACGTAAATGAAAGTAAGGTATATCGTCCTGGCAGTACATGCACTTGTTCCAGTCTACAGAAGGCAGCGATAATCTTCTCGATCTTGGTGAATTTCTTAGATTACTTCTATCTTCCAGGGTACTTGACTCTCCAGATGAAATGGTAATATTTCGCTGACCTTTGCTCTTGAGACGATTGATGTGAACTTGGTTTGTAAATACGCTATAGCAGGGTCTATGCCAAAGAACATTTTTGTCAGTTTCCCGTAGGTTGACTATTTTCAAACGGCCTAGTGCGTCTATAAACTTAGTGTCATTGTATTTCTCTCTTTCCAGGGCACTTTCAATTACTCGGGCAATTCCTTCTGGTGTAGCCGCTGACAAAGGATGTTTTTTTCTTAGAGAGCCTAACCTCTTGACACAAGATGCAATTTTCCCACTCAATTTCAGACTCTGTCACTCTTTTTCTGATTAAAGCTGCAGACTCCAGCTTAATAATTCTGGAGGGAAAGTTGAAAGATGTTTTACTCCCTTTGTAAGAAACCAAACTGATGTATTTTGTCAAATGTAGGATACATATGCAATCATAAGATTTAACAAGGCACTGGTCCATGGGTTAAAGCAATGAAAAATTAAGTGGTATTAAAATGATTTTGAAAAGCTTATTAGAACAAAAATAAAAAGGAGGACAGGGATACAAATTTTAGACAAATACAAGTTGTTATTGCCCAGTCGTACCTCTATCTATAACATACACTCAGTCCCTCCCCTCCATGAAACCTTTGTTAAAGTAACATACTAACCAAATGTAAGATATTTTGAAAACATGTTCAAACAAACGTCCATGTACAATTTCTAAGGTGTATATACTCATTGCTGGCAGTTTGCTAGTAAATCTAACATTGTCAGATTGAATTAAATTGTAGTTAGGTCTCGGATTATTGTCTTAAGGTAAATCAGGCATGCATTTGATGGTAATCTCCTACTTAATGCAAATTTACATGAATACAGTTATATTCTTAAGTATTTTACATTTGTCGTGGAACTGATATTCGTGGGTACAAACAGTAACACTGAATATGATGTTTTACCTTGTTAGCGAATAATTTCGATCTGAACATACATAAAACATATTTTCTATATTCATTTGATATGTTTAATAAACCTAGCCTTGCACCTATCTTTAAAAATGCAGATATCTTACCTCTATTTTGCATTAATCTTGATAGCACATGTGTGTGACATATATTACTGCAGCAGTGCTAAAATGTCTGTCACATGGCTGCCAGATGCATCTGATATAAAACTATCAAAATTTTGCAAACTTAGGAGTCAATTAAATTGGTTGGAAAATTGTTCAGTTAAAAGTAAAAATTGAAAATATATTTTTATATTATTTTTGACAATTTATTATGGCGGCCATTTTGATTTTCTTAATCGCCATTTTGTTTTTCTAACTGATCGCCATTTTTAAATAAATAAGAAACATCTAAAATGGTCTTATAAAGTCATCTACCATAGAAAAGCTAACATAATACCCACAATAGTCCTGTATCTAACGTAAAAGTTGAGAGAATCTATATATACTATGTTCAATAAGACGACCATTTTGAAATTCAAAATGGCGGCCAAAGGAAAAAAAATAGAAATGGAAACAGGTATTTTTGTAATCTCCTATACCTATTTTATCTATATGGACCTGTTTCCAGCTTGTACCCAAAATGTTTAGCAAATCGATATAGAAGCATCTTTTTGCTATTTGCAACCAGACTATAAACCTAAACTAGCAAAGCGAACCCACGAAAAACATCTCGCAGAAAATGAAAAGGATACCCAGTCCAAGGACAATGAGAACTCGTTTGGGCTATAACTTGGGTTTAAAAACTATTAAAAGCTCAAGAATGGCTGAAGTAGCCGGAATAGACTATCTTATTCATATAACGCAATTGAATAATCCGGGTTATAAAATCACCAATGTGTAAATAACTCACTAAGGAAAACATCCTTTCAATATCCAAATAAGTCTCACAGGTTACACACATGACATGGCCCTGTAGTAAAGCTATCCTCAATAACTTGGCTTTTTAGAAGAAGTTCTTTTGTTTGCATACAGATGATAAACGACCGTATTATCTATGATGGGTATCTTAAAGGATTAGTTCAGGGGTGAACTAAGTCTATCTTATATGAAAGAGGGCTTCAAAAGAAATTGATAAAATCTGTTTAGTTATATTTTGTTATAATGATTGCCACTTGGAAGTTTATTTGTGGGATGCTATTATTGATTAATTGTGATTGATTAATTGCGATAATCAATTATTTGCTCAGAATGGCTAATATATTTTAGCACTATGAGGAAAATATGCCATAGTTAAAATCATGTTTTGTTGCAAGGATGTAAAATCCATCTTGTGTTTATACAAGAGTATGATTTCAATTTCCCTCAAAAAAAAACATTGTTGATAAAATTTGCATTATATTAGTGTTGAGGCTTAAGTTGTTTAGGCTTACTTGACAAACCGTTGTCATATATTCAAACGATATCAAAGTTCCAATTTGCAGTGGGGCAACTAGAGTTCTAGGGGCTCGTAGGGATTTCGGCCTCTGCAGCGATATCGGAACCACTGCGGCAAAGGGGAAACTGCCCCTGGCCCTATTGTAAGGGGGACAGTAGGTGCCATTTTGAAAGTGTGCGGATGGGGGCAGGGGTGCCCTTTTGAACGTAGAGGGCGAAGTCAGATGGGTCAACAGGCACCCTTTTGACACTTATATGAAATTATTCTAAGTCATCCTTGAAGCTTGAAAACAAATAGAAATCCGCTCACTCACAAATACTACATAACACTTAGAGGTTGTTACATACATTTAGTATTTATTTGACACAATTAAAGCATGTAATTTACCAGGGGCACCGACACCGAGGGCCGTGGTGGGAGGGGGCATGCCCCAATAATTTTCTAAGTAGCAATTTCCAAAAGAAGCCTTTTACCTGTTCGCCCGATGGGTAATTGTCAACATTGGTCCTGGCTCCCCAATCTCAAACCCATAAGCGGAGGTATATATATATATATATATATATATATATATATATATATATATATATATATATATATATATATATATATATATATATATATATATATATATATATATATATATATATCTATCTATCTATCTATCTATCTATCTATCTATCTATCTATCTATATATCTATCTATCTATCTATCTATCTATCTATCTATCTATCTATCTATCTATCTATCTATATATATATATATATATATATATATATATATATATATATATATATATATATATATATATATATATATATATATATATATATATATATATATATCTATATATATATCTATCTATCTATATCTATATATATATATATATATATATCTATATATATATATATATATATATATATATATATATATATATATATATATATATATATATATATATATATATATATATATATATATATATATATATATATATATATATATATATATATATATATATATATATATATATATATATATATATATATATATATATATATATATATATATATATATATATATATATATATATATATATATATATATATATATATATATATATATATATATATATATATATATATATATATATAGAAAGAGTATGTGGAATCCAATCGGATTTTAGTTTACAGTAAGCATAGCGATTAGTATATACATAAATTAACTTTACGGGTACCCAAGTGAAGTATTTAACTACGCTAACGTATAATCGTTGGCTACCTCACAATACACAAAAGAGAAAGAATTATATTTAAAACGTAGATTATAATGCCTATGCGCTCGGTTGAACTGTACTGAAAAGCAATGTACACTGTTAAGCTTACTAAAAAGATGGACATACAACAATAAGCACTGTTTAAGCTGTGCAGTCTCATATAAAGATGCTAAGGGAAACTAAGACGGAAGAAAAAGAAAAAAAGCAGCAGTGCGGCGATGATGCAAAGCCAGCATGTGATAAGTGGCTCTTTACAATGAAAAGTCCGAATCATGGAGATCTAGTTGCTTATCTCCATGGTCAGATGGTTACATTTAAGTACAGTAACTACACAGAGTAGCTCAAACTGGAAAAGGATGACTTATATTGACTTATTTTGAAGTGCGTTGATTATTGCAAAACAGATCAATGAAAAGTTTTAAAAACGATCAAAAACATAAGGACAAAAGAATCAAAAATCGCCTAAAGTACCATAACTAAAAATTTTAAAACGTAGGTTAGTGCCTAAACAGCACCAAGGACAGAAAAGAAGGGTGGGGGTGGGGAAGAACCACCCTACAACCCAAGATTCTTAAGGTCAAGGGATGCAGAGGTCAATGTGTTAGCTAGAGCACCTAGGACAAACAAGAATAGAAATAGCTTATATTTTCAAAATGGATTTTTATTGTCAAAATGGACTGGATTAAAGCCTTCACATTACCATTATACTCCTTTTTTGGTACTTAATAAACTCTGTACCAGAATAGGAAGCAAAAACTCTGTTAGCTAATCTGGTACATAGTTTTGAAAATAGAAGCTCTTAAAGACCCCCCCCCCTCCTCTTCCTCCCCCCTTAAACAACAAACAAAAAGCCCGAAGGGCGAGGGAATGCCAATGTCTCGTAAAATAACTTGAATGGGTACCTCGGTTTATTCATTGTAATTAACTTTTCAAGCGATAGAAGGAGATTGAACTTACGTGAAAAAACAGTGGCATCGGGTTTAGTTTTGTTTATCTTACAACAAAAGATGAAGTATTTAGCATGCAGTAAAAAGGTACACCTTAGTGGTGTATTCGAAGGAAAAAAAACATATGAGCGGCAAATATTAAAGTTAATCTTAAGGCATAGATTACAAGCATTGATCCAAAAATTTCGAACATAGGCGCACCTCCAGAATAAATGGTCAACTGTTTCATTCTCAACTCCACAAAATGTACAAACTGGGGAGTTACTTAAATTAATCTTAAATAAGCGTTAACACCAATGAATCTGTGTAAGAAACGAAATTGAAAATACTGTAGTTTTGCCTCTCTCAAAAATGGAAGTTTAAATACAATTTCCCAATCCGCAGGTACATTCACAAGGCTTGCTCCCACTTATTCACAGATTTAGGCATTGCAAAAGAATACTGCAAAAGGTAACTATAAACATGACGTGTTGGCTTGCAGGCAGAAAAAAAGGTTATTAAACGATTCATGTTATCATAACCCGTGACGGGCGGAAAGGGAAATAAGTTATCTTTCCAAGATTTTGGGATCGCATCTATAATGCCAAAAATAATAAGTAAAAGGAAAATTTCTCAAATTGAATTTAGTAACAAAAGAATCATAACCAAGGGTTTTGCCGTTATCATCAAAACAATTCCTCAGAAGGTAGGCATTGTTATCTAAAAGTCTCTATTTATAAAAATCATTTTTGAAACAATTTGGACATTCGGTAGCATAAGACCCCAGTAAAAAAATGAAAGATTTATCCAAATTTACCATAAGACCTGAAATATTTGAGAATTTGCAAATAACATCATGAACTTCACGAAGGGAAGTGTCTGAACCATCATAAATTATAACCGTGTCATCGGCATACTGGGAGATCATAAAAAGAGAATTACCAACATAAATACCATTAATATTGTCATTACAATTGATAATTACATTTAAAATCTCAGTACATATTATACAAAATACGGGATAAGAGGACAACTCTGGCGGACGCCTCTTGACACTTTAAAACAAGTAGAAACATAACCATTGTTTGTTACACACGTGGTTGCATTTTTATCAAAGGTTGTTATCCATTGGATTATAAGAGGTAAGAAAGAGTATTGAATATACAATTCAAAACAAAACAATTGAATGCTTTCTCATAATCTAAAAATAGTAGAGCACCAGGTGTACAACTGTCTTTGCAAAAAAACATAATAGCGTATACAATTATAATATTTTCACCAATATACCTCCCTTTAATGAAGCCTGTTTGGTCATAACTGATTATTTTAGATGTTACATTTTAAATCCTGGTAGCAATGGTTTTAGCTGCGATTTTATAATTAACATTTAATAGCGTTATAGGGCGCCAGTTTTTCACAAATCTGGGGTCTTTGTTATTTTTAGGAATTAAGCTTATACATGCTCTACCCTGGTCATCAAAAGAAAAAAAAAAAAACATTTTGAAAAGAATGCGGGGATACCTTCGGAACCAGGTGATTTATTACAGTATTAAGGGACCATGAAAATAAGGACGTGGTGCACTTCTCTAAAGTTAAGTACACCTCATAACTAAATCTTTCATTCTCCGAGAGCTTAACATGATTAATATTGAAACTATTGTAAAACGATCAGAAGAAATAATACTGTCCAGAGTATTAAGCTTTTCATGAAATAATTTCGCTTCAAATAGAATATCTTCAGAATCTAAAAATGATTAACGATAATTATTATCGGTAATTATTTCCTTTGTGGTATTTGCAACCTTGTGTATCTTTTCCAAGCTAAAAAAGTAATTTGTGTTCTTTTCCCCTTCCTCCACCTACCTTGCTCTGGACCGAATTATAATACCCTTAAGTTTAAAATCATACAAAAGATCTAATTGGTTTTTAGCATCAGTTAGTTGCCCCTTTATACATCAGAAGGAAAAGTAACTAATAAATCTTCAAGCTGTGTAATTTTTGCAATTAAATTGTATTTTGACTGCTTGCGTTTTCTAGCGTTTGATTTAGAATAAGTGATGTAATGTGTTCTAATGTTAAATTACAAATTTCCCAAAGAAGGACAGGAAGTAGGTTATTGTACGAGGAAATGAGGTCAACATATATTTGATCATTAAGTAGAGCCGTATTTAGCTTCCAAATTCCTCTGCCTCGTTTTTGATTCAACGATAAAACAAGAGTTACGCTAGAGTGATCGGAGCCAAAAACAGGTGAAATCTTACAATCAGTTACCGTATTTTTCTTGAAGCATGAAATAAGAAAATAGTCCAATCTACAGTAGATAGAATGGTCCATGTTTAAATGCCAGGAAAAAAAAGTCTTGTGTTTTGGGTTACGATCATGCCAGATATCAAATAAGCCAAAAAGCTGCATAGCATGAATTGTCGCGGAGCGAACATTAAAATTTGTTTGTGGGAAACCCCCCAGCTTGTCTAAATCTAAATTCATTACAAATTGAAGTCCCCACTTCAAATAATAAAGTCCCAAATATTATCATTGCTAGTGATATAGTTCGATATTGTAGAAATAACATGAGCATTGTCTAGGTTAGGGGCATAAATGTTGATTAAGGCAAATTGTAAACCGTAATTAAAGATACAAATTATAATATAGCGACCATTGTTATCCTCAATAACTTTCTTAATATCACAAGTAATAGTAGGCTTAATAAGGATGGCAGTCCCTCTACTGAGGTTTGAACCGTGCGACATAAAAATCTTGCCGCCCCATTCATTCAACCAGAAATTATACTTGTAAATTCATAACTGTGCCTGTGTAAAATAGCGAATATTTTCTTAGGTTTTTTATTGTCCCTTAACCTCCTTATGTTATAAGTACACAAACTGAAACCTGAATTTATTTTATGAAGGATCGCATAAAATCTTATTTGCGTAATGATGTTGGATATAAAAAATAATATCAATTGCTTGATACAATGACATGCATATGTAAAATAGAATAAGCTTATATATCAAAGTATATCAATTGTGCATAGGCCTACATACTCACAGGCTGCAAAACAGGGATGGATGAAAAAAGACAAAAAACAGAAAAGTCAATCCAAACGAAAAACTCGGAAAAGTTCGTTCGGAAAAAGTACATCATAGGACGTGTCGGTTGGTGTCTGTCCAAGGAATGTAAAGGACTGATAATTGATTTAAAATTTATTTCACGTATTGGTATGATATATTCCATCAATCAAAAACTGAAATGATAGTTGAAGGTAAGCCGTTGCCAGATTAAGTCGGTAGTGGATTGGTTAGCTGAAACATGATGATGAAGAGTGAGAAATCCCTAGGGTACCGTCATTTGGGGAGGAGGAGGAGGAAGAGGAGGAGGAAGAGGAGGAGGGAAGAGGAAGAGGAGGAAGAGGAAGAGGAGGAGGAGGAGGAGGAGGAGGAGGAGGAGGAGGAGGAGGAGGAGGAGGAGGAGGAGGAGGAGGAGGAGGAGGAGGAGGAGGAGGAGGAGGAGGAGGAGGAGCTGTGTTAAACTTGCATTGCATAATCTGATAATGGGAAATAAATCTTAATGGCGTCCTCCATAGTTTAAAAAACCGTTCGAAGGTTTATACTGAACACTCGATCGAGAGTACTCCCGGACTGCTCAACTAGGTTTTCTCATCATTATTAGCTGCAGCACGTTGGATTGTATGGGGACGACTGGTTGATCTCCTGGCACCTGAAGGGAGCCAACATATCAGGGGGACTTTTCTGACAAAGAGACAATGCCATCGAAGATGCTGCTCTTTAGTGATTTATAAGAAAAGTCATCTATTTCCGATCAACAATAAAAGTTATTCATTGGAGATCCTATCTGTCCATGTCTATCCAAACAGGCGACGCCAGATGGTTTTTCCAAGCTTATCAAGGGCTACTACCAGGTCATTCTTCTTCAATATCCAAATTGATGCTCCATATGCCAGTTTTTACAAGAAATTTGATCAGCACGATTTTCACCTTCAAGCGGGGAACCGGGGAAAAGACTTCCCCTTAAGAGGATTTCACCTTCCCGGCTGCATGCTTTCTTCCCGGTTGCATGCTTTCTTTTCGGTTGAGGGTAAAATTGGGAAATTATTAACACAAAATTGAAGAAAAATGGTAAAATTATTTGATATTCTGGCCAATTTTCTTGAAGTTTTGGCCAATTTAATAAAATTTTGGCCAGTTTTTGAGACATTCCCGAAAGTCACAATTGATTTGTTTTCAGTGTAGAAATTCTTTGTTTTGCAATTTTCTTAATTGATTGTTTCGAGCCAATAAGCGCATTTGCCAGTTTTCTATGTATATCAAAACCTGTGTGCTGAACATGAACATTTCAGTCATATCACAGTCTTAATTTTCTTGGATTCCTATAAAGATTGTAGTTTTTGTCCAATCTCCAAATCCTATCGTTGGGAGAAAAAAATATTAATGTTTTTTCTTTTCAAAATACTGTTTTGTACATGCATGTAATTCGCATGCAAATGATTTTATTGCATTCGTCAGTTCGTTATATTTTTAGTTACTACCATTTAATATGCTCTTTTTTTTCTGTTTTGGAACATGAAGAAAATGTGTGCTGACATACATTTACTGTGTCCCGAATTCACTATCGATGTAGTGCGAAGAATTCTGTAAAATCAACAACACTAAACTTGAATAGCTATTTCGATAGTTTAGTTTTGCTCCTATTAATATACACTTGTCATATAATTACCAAAAATAATCAAATATATCTCTTCGAAGTATTTTACATGTTGGTGAGGGAGCATGTTTGGTACACACACTTTGATCTGGTACTGTTCATGTTTGGTACACAAATTTTGATCTAGTACTGTACTTTCCCTTAAGCACATCGTATTTGATATTTTTCAGCAGCAGTTCAGGTCTCCTCTGAACTTTATCAATATCTGCATGGAAAATTTTCCATTCATTTTGGAAGCCATTTTCAAGTTCGGGTATTAGGCTAAACGCATGAAAGCTTTTTTTTGAAGATGTGATCTCACTTCCTGTTAAGATGACATACCATACTACCATAGAGTCCCAAATATGAAAGCTTTAGATTTAAAAGTACTTTTTTCGTGATAGCATTGTTACTATCATAACTGAATACGCAGGCGACGATCCCGTCATTGTAATTGTGTGTTCACCAGAGGTCGTCGAGTGCTTGAATCAACATCATGTTTATCTTATCCTGTGTATATCTTGTTCTTTCCCATGCTTTATAACTAAACTTATCCTTTAGCCGCTTGGACTGATATTAAAAACTCCAACAAGATGAAGACGACTGTGACCCTCGCTAATGCGAAATATGCCTTGTAGCACGTCCCCATGTTGTTTCAAATAGTTTAATAAGTACGTCTGGTTCATTCTAATGTTCTTAGGTTAAAAAAAATGGTGTTTTTTACAAATAAATGGCTCATTTAGATAAAAATACATATGATACGTTTTTTTTTAAAGAAATTAACAAAATGGCCGCCATTTTGTTGGTCATTTTGGCCGCCATCTTGGACTTGTATGATGCTTCTCGGTTAAAGGAACTCCTCCTAACTTTAAAGTTGTCTGTAAATAATAAAATATGCACGTACCGGCCGAAACTTCATTTTAAAGGCGGTATTTTCAAATAGTTTTTAAAAACAGACTATTTGTTTTCAGGAGTGACCATTTTGGCGGCCATTTTGAAAATCATCAAATTACTGCTAGAAAGTTGTACGATATCGATGTCCAGACTGCATTTTCGGAAAAATAAGGTTTGCTTTCATCTAGAAAAGATAGTTTTCTTCTGTATAGGCATTTTGGTACCAATTTGCCATAATTTGGGACCTGGCTTATGGACTATTAGTGTTGCTAAACATGTTGTTGTATGGTATGTTTAGTAAGAAAGTAGCTCACAAGCATTCATATACCTGCATCGAGTAGTAAACTACAAGTTTATCAGTACTGTGGATTGTTTACTATTGTATTTTAAAACGTGTTCACGTCTAGAAATATACTCTTTGAATAATAAAAAAAGTATTGTTTACTTTTCATTTCATGTGAGAATATCATTTATTTAATAAAAACTATCATAGGATGCAAACTAGGTGGACCCAACAGTCCGGGAGGTACCTACAATCAAGGGGTGCAGTTCTAAAACAGTAGGCTGGTAAAACCTTCTTTAAGTTGGTAACAGCAATTACACATCAGCTGTAAATAACCTTTAGAATATTTAAGAAATGTATTGTAAATGTTTTTGATACCAGGTACTATTTTCCAGTTATATAAAAAAAATGAATTAGAAGAGTCTGAATCACCTTAAATGCCCATGTAATGATATTTATATTTCAAGATACCCATTGCTGCCAAAATTAGTCTACGTAATTTCAATTTTCCTTCAATATCTCAAATTCAGACAGGTACATCAAAAACAAAAAAGATATGGACAATTTGTGAGAATAAATATCACGACTTGAATTGGGAAAAAGTATTGATTACTCTTCATTTCATGTGAGAATATCATTTACTTAATGAGAACTATCACAATAGCATAACAAGATGACAGACTAAGAAGGGTAGAAAGCCAGAACTAACACCATCACCACAAAATAAAAATACTGAAAATCTTAACAAAATTTACTTGAAGACATACAGAGTTATACTGTAGTAAAGAACAATGTTGAATTTGAACAACTAAGAGATAGCAATCCACTCAGGAGTCAGGTAAACTATTCCACTCATAAACAGTACGCCCGAGAGGGAGGGGAAATTACATAGGGGCCCGGGTCATATTGATCCATAAAACCTAATACAAAGTAGTGTGTTCAACAGGGGGTCACAAAAATTGTCGAAAACGCTGTAAAATTGGAACAAAAATAGGTGGTGACCTTTTTTTCTTGGCTCTTCAGAATTTTCCGTTATTGGAGCCAGGGTTTTTACTCTGCCCCCAAACCCCAATCCTCTATGAAACGCCGCACATCAATCCGTGAGAAGTATTTGGTCAACTTCAAACTGTCTACGGGCCCGAGCTTGGACTTTTTAACATATCTATTAAAGACAAAGTGGAAAATCGCAACATTTAGTACCAAATTTAGGGAAATTTAAATAAAGATTTAATAATATTGGAACCCAGAATTAGCGAAAATTGGACAATTTTAGATCAAGAACTTGTAAATTCGGAACGTTTTAGTTAATATTCTAAAATATCAGAAAAGTTAGGACCATGTCTGGAAATGAGAGATAAATATTATTAATATAGACATTCGAATAAAAGGGCTTCAGTACCATCGTGTGCACAGAAAGCAATTTCGAATATTCTCGAGACTCAAGAAAAATACGCCCTCACTTTCGGCCGCCAGTTACTTTAATCTTATTTGCAAAGCGCATTTGTTACGTATATGTTACCATCATGTAATGTTTGAAGTGCTCTATAAATTAATAACAATAATACTAATCTAACTGGAACCTCGATATACGCTACATGTTGCGATGATAATAATTGCAAAACAACTTAAGTAACATAAATATAATATTGGACTAGCATACAAATAATTAACATTAGCTTTCAAGATTATATACCCTCTCTATAGTAACATGACTTTTATCTCTGTAGAATAACCACATTAGCATCAACGTTCATCAGCAATGTTCCATTTTCAAAATTTACTTGAAGACATACAGAGTTATACTGTAGTAAAGAACTTATCAATATTGAATTAAATATTTGAACAGCTGGAAGCTAACAACCCACTCAGGAATCAGGCAAACTAATCTACTCATAAACAGTACGCACAAGAGAGAGAGAGAGAGAGAGAGAGAGAGAGAGAGAGAGGGGGGGGGGCATTTCCTAGGGGCTCGAGTCATAATGGTCCATACAACTTAATACAAAGTAGTGTGTTCAACAGGGGGTCACAAAAATTGTCAAAAACGGTGTAAAATTGGAACAAAAATAGGTGGTGACCTTTTTTTTTTGCTCTTCAGAAATTTCCGATATTGGAGCCAGGGTTTTCAGTTTCCCCCAAACCCCAATCCTCTATAAAACGCCGCACATCAATCCGTAAGAAGTCTTTGGTCAACTTCAAACTGTCTACGGGTCCGGGCCTGGACTTTTAATCATATTAATTAAACACAAACTGGAAAATCGCAACATTTAGTACCAAATTTAGGGAAAATTTAAATAAAGATCCAGTAATATTAGAACCCAGAATTAAGTTACAAAATTACAAAGAGCTACACAGAAAATAATATTGGACTAGCATACAAATAATCAACATTAGCTTTCAAGATTATATGCCCTCTTTATAGTAACATCACTTGTATTTTTGTAGAATAACCACATTAGCATCATCGTTCAGCAGCACTGTTCCATCTTCTAATATTTGCGAGACTTCGGGTAATTTCAGAAAGGCGAAGAGATCCTCCAACACCTCTTTTGGTACGCTGTTTCTAAATTCAACGCTATGTGTGATAAAATCTAGCAGCAGTGATCCCTCTTCGGACTTTTCGTCAAAGCAGCTTGTAATGTCTATCTTATTTACTTTATGAAATACACTGACGTCACCTCTTGTGCGATCTATTGCTGTTAATACGTCGGTGCTTACTTTGGTTAACTCCGGTGTTGTGCTACTTAGCATATTAAGATGTTGGGAGATTAAAGACACCCCGTTTTTCTCTGAAATTAAAGAGTATTAAATAAGTACGATAAAGGTTTTTTTATACCACGAGAAAAAGCATTAAATTCTAAATGCAACAGTGGTTAAATCTTGTTGATAGCACGTATGGTTTTTGAATTATAACTGATTAAAATTTTTAGCGATCAGCAGTGAATGCACAATTTAGGTTAAATTTGTGATATATGACGAGGCGTGTAGCTAAAACTTCATGTAATTCTTTATAATTCCTTCCTAACTTTCAGTTCCTGAAAATGATGACAGTCTATTTCTACTAGATTTTGGTTAAGTATGGTCAACACTCACAAAAGTTTGGTTAAACTGTTAAAATTCCTTTCCATTTCTTACATATGTGTGACTGGCAATTTAAAAAACAAAGGGTTTACATAAAAACAAAACGAACTTCCGCCCTGTCATACATCACAAGAGGAATTTAAAGTGGAACACAAATTTGCATACTTTGACCTGAAAATTTAAAATGCTCTAAAATGGTCAATTTGTAACCGATTTGGATTGAATTTGTTGCTATTTTCATCATTTTTCATGGATTTTAAAGTAATTTAGCATAAGTTGCTGCTACACTTCTATATACCTTTAAATCAAAGTACAATGATGAACTTGTGCTTTAAATACATATTGGAAGTTTGTCAAATTTGGAATTTAGGTGGGAATGTTGACATTTGGAACACTTTTTAATAGTTGATCATCATTATTTGCAGGCCCGTAGTCATTTGAAAGGGGGTTTGTTTTTCGTATAAAAGGGCAACAAACTTTAAAATTCCAGGTGCTTATTATTGTTTTATATTTTAAAGAGGCACTTTTTAAACAAAGAGGGTTCGTTTGCTCGGACGAACACCCTCTGGCTCCGGGCATGAGCTGATAATCGTGAAATAACTTTCAGTTCCTTATTGACGAAAAGCTACTGCCGGATTGGTGAAAAATGAAAAATTGAGGTATAAAAGGCAATCTCTCCCTTTGTCCCATGGTGCAGGCGTTCTCGCTATGAAAATATCTAAATTTCAGGACAATCCTAATAAAAAAAACTTAGCCATACATGTCTCTTACTGGAAGTTTGAAAAACACTTATCTTACTATTCCGTTGATAAGTTATTACATTTATTTCAAAGATTATAGTATATGTGATCAAATTTAAAGTAACTGGTGCAGTATACAATGTAATGAAATAATTGCAGATTGAACACAATTGTTACGTATTTCTATCAAAAATGTTGTTCTTTTATTTCAAGTGTAAGATACATGAGCAGATGGCAAAGCATGTTCTTTTAACAGAAAAGGTTCAATATTTTTTTTAAATCTTCAATAAATCAATATGACATCACACTTCACACTGCCTGGTCACTTGTCAACCCACTGAAGATATATCTTATTGGAAAAACATGGAATAAGGTATCAACATGGTTTTTACCTATGAATATGAAAATAAAAATTAACATGAATATATCTTAAAGGTTCTGAATTGTATATAAGCGGAAAACTAATTGAAATAATATCACATAGCCGGACTTCACGTGTCCACAATGAAACAATCTTGTTGGGGGAATTGTATCGATCAATCAAATACTGGGGATTCTTGGCCGAAATTCACGAGGGGTATGGACGCTCATCCTACGTGCGCTATTCAAATAACAACTTCCTGGTTATAATGCATGACGCGCGCGTACCATTGCTTATACCTTTTGCTCCATCAATTGAAGCTGATTGGTTGGGTATAACAAAGGGAAAGCTTTCGGATAAAATCGGCTTGAAAAGGTCTATCGGATTCACTTACCGTCTCCATGAGCGATGAACAGTATACCACCGGTCTCAAGGTATTCAATCAAACAGTCAAGCGTGTCTTTGAGGTCGTCAACGTAGTACAAGGAGTGGATGGCGCTGATGAAATGGAAATTTTCGTTTCTGTCTTCCTCTTCACGTCTCTTCTTGTATTCTTCGAAAGTTTCTGGATACCAAGTGAAGGTAACAGAAGACGACAATTGCTCATCACCAGATATGCGCGATTTGTAGACATCAATAGCTTCAGCACACGGCTCCACTACCGTGTTTTCGATCTTTTTAAAGTAAGATAAGAGCCTTTTAAGGTTAAGGCAATCTTCAACCCCTGTAAATTGAAAGGACTAATACTCATTGCTAATATTACAAATGTTTAGCTGCTAAGCCGGGAAAACATTGGACCAAGGGCGTAAAAATCGGGGAGGCTTTGGGAATTTGGGGGTGGAGGGGAGGGGGACGATTTGTGAAAAATTAATTTGCACCAGACAAAATGAGATTATCTAAATACGCTGACGGTACATATCTCTACCGGGGAAAGCGGGGGTTGGGGGGCTGAACTCTTTTTGCCTGAACAAACCCTTACTTTTTACTAAAATTGTTGGGTCTGACCTTTTTTACCGGTTTTCTAATTAGTTTGAAATTGAACAAAAATGTATTCTGAAAGTTGACTGATTGTTCAAAAAATTAACCACATTATTCAATAATAATAGAAGCTCAAAAACTTATACATACCATAATCAAACTGTTACAGTTATTTATTAAATCACCCAAAAATGATATTCATCAAAGGGGGTGGAGGTAGGAGCGACCATGCACTCCAGCTGGTCACCCTAACTACATCTCTGTGCATACTACCAAAACATACTCCAGCCAAAGGGCGGCACTAATATTAATATGATAAGTACGATGATGACGATGACGATGCATTGTGATGAATATTCCATTTTAACTGGGGTTTAAAAAGAGTTACAAAGGAGTTTGCACCTTCCATTGTGGATATTGAAACAATCTAAGATAACAATTATTAAGATAATAACGGTATAACAATTTTCTGGTCAATATGAATATTCAAGTAACCTTTGCCCTCACGTTGTCTGTGGTTTATAGAGGCATGCAGATTATCGATCTTTTGTGGATAACATTGTCCCTCTTTTCGCGTGGTGATGAATGTCATTTTTGTAGTGACGAACGTCAAAATTGAAATTATTAATTCCGCATACTGACGAATGTTTAGAAAATTTTAAGGCTTGATTAATTTAAAGTTGATAAAAGTATTATATAGCTTTATATATCAAATGCTAATCTATTAACAATTATACTTACAATAAAGACATTTTAAGCAAAATTTTATTTCATGAAGCTTCAAAGACATTCGTCAGTGTGCGGAAATAATAATTCAATATTTCGCGCCAATTTTCATTTCACGTTAATAAGACATTCGTCAGTATGCGGAAAGACGGACGATATATCTGTAAAATTTGCACAAAAAAGCGCCCTCACTTTTCAGTCTAGTGCTCCTTTAAACGTCTGCAGCTTATGCAAAACAAAGCAGCTAGGGTTGTCTCTGGCGCCATCTCCGTGAATTAGTGGTGTTGTGAAAATCCCATAAATTAGGCCTTAAATGTACTCATGAGGATCTTTATGATCATCTACATGACAATCTTCAAGTTCATCATGAAGATGTGCAGATGTGGTGGTACCTGACCCTAATCGTACCGTGGGTCTATAAGCTATCAGAAATTGCTGTGCACTCCCTCCTCTTCTACAAAAATGTATATTGATATAGCAAAATATATTAATACAAAATCATATGGCAGCCTGAAAAAATGCGCTTTTCAATAACCAAAAAAACTTTCATCAACAGATTTTGCAAATATTGTTTCTGATGATTATGATAATGAATGTTTTGTATCTAAAAATTCAAGTGCCACTTACTGTACTTCAACCTTCCACTGTAAGCAAGGCCGTAATTCTCACCTGAAAAGTGGGAGCACATGGCCTCTTATGCAAAAAGTGTGTGTGTGTGGAGGGACCAGTGGCAAATTTTCCCTAAAATGTACTCTTTTTGTGTGTGCTAAAATAGGGAGGGGGAGCGTACAACAAATTATTTCTTAATTGTCTAACAATAGTAAGAGGACACTATAGACTATACAGACCCTGACCAATCAAAGTCCGGCTTTGCTATGACGTCATAGCTTCGCCGTAGTTTGCTTCAGATTGTTCGGGGTGTGCATAGTGGCCTCTGAGATTTTTCATATGAGTCATCGGATTGCGTCACAAGATATTCTCGATTGTTCCGTAGAGTCCTTTTAGCGAAGTGTATAGCTCATTTGCATATACTTAATGCTGATTTCTGATAGCTCTGGGGTCTGTATAGTGTCCCCTGAGTTTCTTTATATGAGTCATCGAGTTGCGTCACAGGATAGTCTATACTGTTCCATAAAATTCTTTTAACAAGGTGAATAGCTTTTCCTGACTAGGTGTGCCAGGTGATTGTAAAGTACCTAAAACGTGAAACTATGCAATTTCTTTTGTAGGTCTCTCTCAATATATAAAGACACGTCGTACATGATAAGGATCATTTACGATGACGTCGCATAACGACACATTAGACGGGATGTTGAAACACCCATTTACCTGTATCATCGCAGGTCCGACGGGATGTGGAAAGACCCATTAGCTTAGAACAATGTTAGAACGTCTAACAGAATGCATCGACACACCACCTAAATGCATCTATTGGTTCTATGCCGAAAACCAACCCGATTCTGAAGCGAGTTTTTTATTGAAGGCCTACCCACCGAGGACGATCTGAAACGATTGGATCCGGAACGCAATAATATCATTGTCATTGACAATTTCATGAGTGAACTGAATCCCATTGTAACGACACAGTTTACCAAAGGCACTGATGAGTCATCACCGAAACATATCCGTGTTGCTTCTTGTACAGAATTTGTTTTTCAAACGCAGACGTACCCTTAGTCTCAACACCCATTATCTTGTCTACTTCAAAAATCCGCGCTATATTTCTTTTATCAAACATTAGGCTTGTCAAATGTTTCCTGGACGGGTGCGTTACGTCCGCGACGCCTACATCGACGCCACACGAGAGCCGCATGGTCACCTATTAATCGATTTTACCCCTACAACGCCCGATCGATATCGTCTGCAGACCGGTCTGTTCGACAAACGCTACGTGTATATACCAAGATAAATAAATGGATAAAATTATCGTCAGACGAATTTATTTGACGTTATGACGTGGTCCCGTAAAGTGTCGATACAAAATTAATTGTGTTTGGTTTGTAGCTTTGACTTTTAGATAATTGTTTGAATTGCAGTGTCCATGTCACTGTACATGTAATTTATTTGTTGCTTATGAGGTTTCTATCATGGAAAAATCCGATGAAGTGTTAAAGTGGCTCGTCCTCTCTGTTTGGGCGTTTCACCCAATGTTACATGCATGGATGTGCTAAGACACTTATAAAATACGTTTACCAAAGTGGGGTAATGTCATTTATCATGGAGAAGTGGAAGGGTCAAGAACCCTATCTCAAAGCAATTGCTAAAAGTACATTAAAACAAAGTCTTCACGTATTGAACAACGCAAATAAACATTTATTACACTGCTTATGTGAGTGTGCCCTAAACGTATTAGAAGGCGAAGTGAAGTTGAGCCCGTCGGAGAAGGAAGCCATTGCAAGACATCGACGCAAGTTACAGGTATTAGCCTACCCACACATCCCGCAAAAATACAAATGACACGTGTTACGTCAACGTGGTGCAGGGATTTTTTTTAAAACATCGTTGTCCCAGTACTGAAGCAGCTTTCGACTTTATTGCCTCCTGTGATCCCTCTCCTGTTGTAATCGTGAAGAAGATGATGGTTGTCAACCCGAACGCGTAAACGCGCCAAACGCAGCTGTTTGAAACGCAGAAAAAGACCAAGGCGTGATGGTTTTGGATGACAAGATATGAGAGATTCTGGAACGACGTTATATTACCGACGAGGATAAAGTCAAGTTGTACAAAGATGCTTTGGCTATGTACACAACATACCGACAGAAAACGCTGGACCCGCCGACACCAACACCTCCACCGCCGACACAACCGCCAATCCCCGAGAGACAATTCATTAAAGACGGCATTACCAGCGTACCAAAAACGTTACGAGCAAAAGCACAACAGTTGGCCAAGACGGTGCTAGGCGAGATGACATGGAGTCCTAAAGGCAAACTGATTGTCGACGGACAAATTGTGCTTGAAAGCCACGTTGTGGATCTGATCAACGACGCAATTCGTTCCCGAAAATCACTCACCCCGCAAGAACGCAACGCGTTTGTGGAAGGCTTGTCGCGCATCAATGTTCCTCAAGAGTTAATCAGTAATCGTGACGTGTAGGATCGACTTTAACGTTTTCAACGTACAGGAATATTTAACGATGTCCACCTAGTATGACGAGAATATATCTTTCCCGTGGCAATGCGCATGGAGCCATGGGAAGACGACGACGACCAAACGTTGGAACCACGCACATCTTTCATGACACGTACTAGACGCAGAGATAGGTTTAAACAAACGGTTTGGTGGCTGCAGTACCCTGAGAGCTAATAAGATTAAATCACTCCCATCCTTTCATTTAGTAATGAAGTAGCCGGCATGGCAAACATATCAGCACTTTTAGCGACTTTCAGCAATTTTCTACAAAACATTACATGCATCAGCGCTTGTTGTAGAGGACGTGTGATTTATCATGACGTCGAGAATATCTGCGACGGAAAAAGAGAAAGGGGAAAAATCCTTCGAGATATATACTACGATCCATAAAATTCCGCTGGTTTCGCCGGAGTCCACAAGCTACAGGCAGTGGTCAAGAAGCAGTTTCCGAATCTGTCGAAGACCTTGGTTTGATTTTTGCTTGAGAACAAAGATACGCACACGTTACATAAACCCTTACGGCGCAGATACTCCAGAGGTCGCGCTATCGTGAACGGCATCAACGAACAATGGCAAGCCGATCTCGTCGATCTTAGTGCTTACTCTCGATATAACAAAGGAACGAAATGGCTTTTGACGTGCATCAATGTGTTTTCCAAATATGCTTGGGCCATCCCTTTGAGAAACAAAACGGGAGCATAGCTCCTTGTTGCGTTTAGAAAGCAATTCAAAGAGGCTAAGTTTACGTTTACCGCTGAAGATACAGACAGACTAAGGATCGGATTTGTACAACCGCAAGGTGAAAGCATTTGTGAAAGAAAAAGGCGTCCGACTGTTTTCGACGGAGAATGAGACCAAGGCAAGTGTCATAGGAAAAGGTAATTGTACGTTAAAATCAAGAATGTGGCGCTATTTTACGGCCAATGACACATACAACTACGTGGACGTCTTGTCAGATCTGATGGCGGCATACGACGCCTCGCGCCATCGAAGTATTGGACAAGCACCTGAAGACGTGAATTGGACCAACGAATTAGACATGTAGCAAACACTGTACGGAGATTGCAAAGTCTACGGTTAAGCCGACATCGACTCTACGCGTCGGAGACGTCGTTCGGCTCAGTATGGTGACGCGCCCATTTTGAAAAGGTTACTTACCCCAATAGACGAAAGAAGTGTTTTTGATCAAGAAAGTGATCCAGCGACAACCTATTGTGTATACGGTGAAAGATATTGACGACGAAACGATGAAAGGCACGTTTTATTGTGAGGAATTGCAACGGACTGGTAAAACGGAAGCCGATGCCCTCTACAAAATCGAAAAGATTGTGCGAACACACAAACGCAAGGACGGGAAACGGGAGTATTTCTTTAAATGATACGGTTATCCCACCACATTTAACAGTTGGGTCGATGACGTGGTTAAATTATAATGTGTGACAGTCAAAGCATTCATTAATGTAAACGTCATCGTCATGGGCAAATCGTTTTACATAAGGCTACCCAGCAACGGGTCCATGGACGTGTTTCCTGACAACACGGTCACCGAGTACAAGAACAAACTCCCGAGACCTTTGCATTTGGACGGCGAATGGGAAGTCGGACTTGTCGAGTGCTGGTTCCAAATCTGCAACGAAACCAGCAAGTTTTACTTCGAGGAATTAGCGACGCACTCAAACTGGAATCCTGTGGAATTACATCCGGTAAAGTTGTTTTTCAAAGTACAGGCAATCTTTAATAGAACATATCTACCAAAAACTTTAAATCAAAGAGACGTCTTGCGTTTCGACGGTGTCAATGGCAACAGTCAACTGAAACTACGCGTCTGTCCTAATTGTGAAGTGAAACTGGAAGGCAAGATCACGAAAACACTTGGTGTGTCGGACCAACATGTGCTGACGAGCGAATGGGAATACGGAAGCTATCCATGGCTAAAGCAGAACGTTCACCAATTGTTTGTGTACACAGACATTATCACATCATATCCGGTGGGAGATCACGAAGTACCGTTGTTGAAGAGTTTCAGCGTCACAAATCTGCCGGATTTTGGCTCGTCCGTAGACGTCGTACCTCCACTCGTCGCCAACTACTCCTTTAACAGGAACCCCATCGACACGATTGAGATCGCCTTCCACGATGGAACAAGACAAAAAGATTCCGTTAACGTCGGGACGTACCATCGTCACGCTACATTTTCGGCAACGACGTTCCGCGTGGCTCTAACTATATATTTGTGTGAAGTGCGCATCAATCCTCATTTACACACCAGATAACCTCATGGCAGAACCTTTACCAGTGTTTGCAGGACCTGGAAATCGAAGAGGCTGCGGTCTCGGAGAAATGCTTTCGGGACTGTTTAGGACAGCACTACCGTTTTGTGAAACGGGGTGGTGCGAGCTTGGCAAAAGAAGTCGGCTAAGAAGCGTTGACCACTGGTGCAGGAATTCTGGAAGACTTGTTGGCTAAAAAAATCGTGAAACAAGCTGCATCCCGTCAAGCGAACGCCGCTGAACAATGTTTGACACGCAAAATTATGGGTCGCGCTAAAGCGCGATTGCAACAGCTTGGTACTCAGCTCGGGAGCAGCCCGAAACACTAGGTACTTTAAAATACCCCAAAACCTCGGTACTTTTATGTAAAACGTCATCGCATGAGCCAACACATTTGACTAGCCCACACTAAACATGTGAGGTTTCTCATTTTCCGCTCCGGATTGTCCAAAATTTCAAGGAATATCCTGAAATTTTGGAGACGGATAGTAAATAGATATTAAAAACCTTTTGCCGCTGCTTTTTGAAATTTATCGTCGCCTTTTTGAGAAAATGAACAAAACAGACTGCCCATAACCTGTTTTATTGATTTTCTCAAAAAGGCAACCGTGAATTTCAAAAAGCAGCGGCAAAAAGTTTTGAATATCTGTTCATTATCAGTCTCCTAAATTTCAGGATAGTTATTGGACAATCCGGAGCGGGAAATTAGAAACCCCATATGTTTAGTGTGGGCTAGTCAAATGTATAAGCTCATGGGATGACGTAGTACATAAAATTACCAATTTTTGGGGTATTTAAAAGTACCCAGTTTTTCGGGCTGCTCCCGAACTGGTTCTGGTACAAAGAACCCACTTCGTCAGCGAAAAGCTAAGATAACAAAGCCGAAGAATCCCTGGAGTGATGCTCGTTTGAATCAATATTTACGTCAACGACCGTCGCTTTACACCCAACCCCATACATAAGAAGGCAAACATTTGAGGTCACTACTCATTTGTCATTTGTCTATGGAACCGTCAACATGGCTCTCGTTTACGCTCACTCTTTACCGTGCTCAAAATCCGAAATCGAATTGTTTACCATACCGCCAACGCAGATGGTCATCGAAGACAGCGAGTATGTCAAATACCGTCCATTTGGAAGTTTGAACGCCACAGGACAGATCGAATTCGTCATTTTCGGAACCGGAACCAAGTATATTGACATCAACAACACCCAACTGTATCTCAAAAGTCAAGATTATGAACGCAGATGGGACAAACTGCGACGCGAACGTCAACGACAAAAAAGTGGCCCCCGTCAACCAGTTGTTGCATTCGATGTTTTCTCAAGTGGACGTGTCTCTCAACGGCAAACTCATCAGTGACTACACACACACGTATCCGTACACCGCGATGATTGAAACGCTGCCCAACTACGACAAAGAGGCCAAAGACACCCACCTCCAATCGCAAATGTATTTCAAGGACACCGCCGGTCACATAGATTTTCACGGCTTGACGGCGGAAGTCATTCCTAATACAGGCTTGACACATCGTTTCAAGAATACCAAAGGCAGCAAAGTCTTCGAAATGATGGGCCCGATTCATGCTGACATCTTTGCACAGAACAACGTGTTTTTATTACCCAGCGTGGAAGTACGACTGAAGTTACATCGCAGCAGAGACCCGTTTTGCTTGTATTAGGAGCTGAAAATGCCAATTTTCGAGTACATATCTTGAACACCATTCTGTACATGCGAAAGGTGACGTGTGGCAATACCAACGTGTTAAACTACATCGCTATGCTCAACCAAGAACCAGCCAAGTACAAGATTCGATGCACCGTTCTCCGCAATGTCGCCATCCCGATGGGCACCCAGAATTTACAACGAGACCACGTGTTTTGGGGTGAACTACCTAACGGGTAGTGCTTTGTCTGGTGGACACGTCTGCATTCAACGGCAATTACACCAAAAACCCATTTCGTTTCCAATGATTTAAGCTGAACCACCTGACCTTACACGTCGACGAAAAACAGTGTCCTAACTTTCGGTTAGAAAAATACTGAGATCCACTGGGCTTACAGCTACCCAATCGAACAAAGGATTTACCACTGCCCGCTCAAGCATCACACATGAAAAAACGTGACGTCCATTTTGACCAATTTTGAAGGGACCGTGTTTTGTTCAAAGTATTCAATGTTACTTGAGGTGAATACGTCATCAAATTATGCTTTTAACACACAAGTCGAGAATAGATGTATACACAAGAGCATCTCACAAAAAGGAAATCTCTGTCCTGTATTGATTTATATGAACTTGACTATATGATTATTTGACTATGTCTTTTACTTACGGTTTAGCATAGGGCCAACTCAAACCAACACGAAAGATGTTGGAGTATGACGTCAGAACAAACATGATTCCTAGCAGTCACCCAGCACTTTTATCCTGGATGAAAAAAAGAAAAAAAGTTTCGATTTGTTTTTCTCCCGCAAGGCAATAGACTGAAAAAAGATTTATTCAGCATCTTTTTTCCCAATGTAACATTATCTGGGTATATTTAGTAGATCTGTTTTATTTGGTGTAAATTTTGATGTCTGTGGTATTGCATAGGTCCGTTTCCTTTGTTGAATTTCACTTTCAATCTATATGAGTGCTTAGTACGTACCAACTGCATGCATCAAGTAATCGGTGCTACTTCGGGGGTCATTACAGGACATGCATTAAACTTTTAACTGTAGAAAACATACAAATCACACCGAGCGCAATTTTACTGAGTTATATTTTTCGCTAAATGGTAAAACAATTTTTTTTAATGTAGGATATGACAAATATAGCCGATCAATAAATCATTTCTGTATGTCAAATGCCCTCATTGTTTGATAATTCTATGTATTATAATCATTTCTGTACATAATACGTGTTTAATAGGGTGGTAAAAGTATTAATGCTTTGCATGTTTGATTACAGCATATGATGTATAATAATGGGACTAAGGCTGTCTATCATAGTGAAACCTGCTTGCGTGGCCAAGATTAAATCGATATCAATAATATGAGAAAAAAATCATAATCCATGTTTGTTTATTCAATATTGGATCGATGTAGATCCTTTGTTTAGATGTCCTTGATGTGATCGATGACCTGTGAATCCGTTCTTATTATGTTAGAGGAAGTGAACAAAGTGGAATGACGTCAGTTACCATGTATAGACAATATCGTACATTGTTTTGTCACGTTTATATGTTAAACATGCGCGGTAGTGAGATTTGAGTAAGTGACCAATAACATCGCGTGAAAGAATATCCATTTCAAATGCTGTTGATTGCTAGATGTTCATTTCTAATTCATGCTTTAGATAGAACGGACCTTGCGTATATCGTCGGTATAGTGGAACGCAAACGCATGACTTCATCATCAATTCGTAACTTTTTTCTTCATGTTATAGTTTGGCTTTATGTTGATTTTGTTTCGCATGCGGAACAGACATGAAGCATAGGGATCATTCTATCGTCGTCGGCTATCGGTGTCGGCGCTTCAATTTTTAGCATAAAACTATTACACGTTCAAGTTTGAATATTAATATTTGATTAATTTAGGCGATGCATACTAGAAGTCGGTTCATAATGTTAAAGACAGATGCTTTCTATGATTAAGTACACTCCTACAATCACAAGGAAACACACACCTTGCTTATCCTTGATACGCTTGAGTTGCCTGATGTTAAACGAGGGTAACGACTGAATGTTTGCCAACCTCGCATTGGGCAATATAACTCGTGAAGAAATCGGGTTTAAGTAATGCTATAAGCATGGCGCAAGGTTCGTCGACGTTCCGCCGTCATGGCGCTTCTCTTCGGACAGTCCTAGACAGGTCGACGTTCACATACAACATAATACACACCCACACGAATACATACTATTTTCTCGCTCTGTTTTACTGTCAAGTGCGGCGACAGGAGAACACAGGGGGCGTGGTTTGGAATCAAGTCCCACGTAGACCCCTTTTTGCCTTGAAGTGCAGTTCTGTCCTGTCCTGTCCCCGTAGACGCCATCTTGCCCCTTAAAAACGTAGTTTTGTTCTGTTAAACCTACGATTAAATCTCCGTAGACCCCATTTTGCTCGTAAAAACGCAATTTTGTCCTCTCAAATGAAAAAAATCTGCAAAAAGCAAAAAACTGTCTCAAATGACAGCGTTACAGAAAAATTGTTTCTCGAATAATGAGTTTCAGAACATACGTTTTCTCAAATCATTCATGTTTTCAAAATATGTTTGCTCAATTTTTGCTCCCTGTGCAAAGTCAGTAGGATTTGAAAATAAAATTTCGTTCTGAAATCGTACACGTTTTCAAAAATATTGTCTCAAATCACACCGTTTAGAAAATATCGTCGCTCAAATCTTACCTATTTTCAAAAAAATGTTCTGAAAATGAAAAACGGTTTTTTAATTATCAAGTACAATGCCTTCTCGAATGATGTGACCCAGTAAATTGTGACAATATTATCACGATATTATCGATAGTCGTGACATGGCGATTGATCTATTATTATTGATACCTTTTATAGTTTAATAAACTTAACCTCTTTTACAAATCTAAACTTCTAATCAACAGATTATCATGGTTTATTATTTTGAATTGGGCGACAATAAGTGGTGTGGTGACTATAATACCCCACCTTTGAGTGGATTATACCAGGGTAAAGTACGGTACCCTGGGGGACCCATAGCCAGAGACATTTTTGGATTTTTCTTCTTGTTTTACACCGAGAAGTGGGCAGGGCACCCCTGACGGTATAGAAAACATATAGACCCCTAGTACTCCCAGAGGACCTAGATACAATAACCTAATCCAACAAAATGATCAGAACCACTCCAAAATGACCGTAAACTCACCAAAAACAACACTCCTTATACGGAAAACTCTCCTCCTAAGGTGGGGTTGTCTGTGCCCTCTCCAAAATGACCGTAAATTCATCGAAAACAACACTTCTCAGACGGTTTCCTGAAAGCCCTCCCATCTTATGACGCATACTGATGACCCAGATAAAAAAAAACAAATTCAGAGGTAGCTGATACAGACCCCGACTAATCAGAGGTCAGCATTAAGTATATGCAAATGAGATATAGATCTCGCTAAAAACTATGCGGAACAATCGAGAATATCATGTGACGCAACCCGATGATTCATGAATCCTCAGAGGCCACTTTTCAGACACTGATCAATCATGCGAACTACGGCGAAGCTATGACGTCATAGCAAAGCCAGCTTCTATACAGTCTGTATAGTGTCTTCTAACTACTTCTAACATACAATTGTGTAAAGTTCTGAATCTCGTGCAAAAAGACATAATGAAATTGTAATGTGTGAAGTATTTCAGTCCACTGACACATTGTCGGTCGCAATTTCACTTATTGGTCATCTGGTAAAGGGTAAGAGCAGAAGTCTGACAGTTTTGAGGACAGTTGCTCTAAATCATTGGAACCTAGTTAAACAGGGACACAGCGCCCATATTAATTTGTATGACGTCACATTTTACATCTCAATGATCATATGGGAGAAACTTTAAAAGATCAAACTGAAAAATGTTTCAGCAAAATGTTTCAGCATTCGTATCTATATTTATTAAAAAGAATTGCATATTATATTATTACACATACAGTAGCCACATGAGCAACACGCAAAATATTACTTCCCATGCATGGCAGAGTTAATATCCAGTCTGTGTGGTCAACACAAGCCTTTCATTAAAGTCATAAACTATAGAACTCAATTTTCAAAGGAATGTAATCCAAATTCAACCATAATCTTCATTGGAAAATTTCAAAGTCTTTATGTATTTAAAAGAAAATTTATTTGATTTTTCAACTTTTTAAATTATTATCTTCAGGTGGTATATTATAAATACCCTTGCTAGTTTTACTACTACTACCTTTTCAGTTTTACTACTATTTTGACATATCCCATGGTTTTTAAGCCACAAAATCGCAGGACAAAATATGATAGAATACACAAAGACTTTTAGGAATCTGCGGCTATCACATCACCAGATCACAACTAGTCTGATTTCAATCGCTTCTATACAAATGATACCAGACTTTAAACTTGAATATCTCCTTAACAAAATAGGAATTTTAAATGCTTTTTCACTATTTTGTTTCTATGAAGTCCTGTTTCACAAAAATAAACTTGCATGACACTTGAACTAATCATTGCAAAGAACGCAAAGTCATTCAGTTTGATAGCATGCGTGGTAATGAGGCCCGTGAGATAATGATGATCTGATTACAATACCAACCATAGGATGAGACTTGGTGAAAAGGTTTATTTTACTGGCGAGTACCCATGAAACTATCAAATTCAAAAGAAAGATACAGTAGGAGAGGTATTACCAAAAGATTGGTTTGCAAGATGGAAAAGTAAAAGAGCAATTTAAACAAATTTGATCAATTTTTATCAACTTTGATCATATAGATATTCCCTTTTATTCTTATACTGTTAAATGCAGACACAGTGGGGGCCTAGATGAGGAAACGTACTGATTATTAGGTTCGCCTCAATTGTAGCAGGTTATAATCTACTGAAAACTTGTTCTTTACAACGTAGCCTAAATTTTAGAAAGAAAAGAAGTGAAAGTGGAAGATTAGTAAGATAATATTAAAATAGCAATCACCAGACGAAGATTACAATGCGCGAAAAAAAAAAAAAAAAAAATGAGAGAAAAATGGATCTGGCGGGATTTGAACCTACAAGTGTTGGTTCGAATAAGGAAAACAGATCTTCAAACGTTAGTCTTACACAAGGGCGTCAATTCGTACTTTATAGTTTGAGGGACACAATATGTTTAAAGAAAAACAAAATTACCACAAGGTTCTAACAGTTATTAGACAGTAGAGGATTAAGTAAGATCTTCGCTGAAGTACACGACCAAAATTCTTTATTTGGCTTGGTCGCCGGAGAAATGAATTTCCGAATTTTAGATATATACCGATATAGATTTAGATATAGATATAGATATAATATATATATATATATATATATATATGTATATATATATATATATATATATATATATATATATATATATATATATATATATATATATATATATATATATATATATATATATATATATATATATATATATATATATATATATATATATATATATATATATATATATATATATATATATATATATATATATATATATATATATATATATATATATATATATATATATATATATATATATATATATATATATATATATATATGCAAGCAACTAACACCATTCAAAGCCAGGCCACTGGACGCCATTATACAATAAAACAAAATATGACTTGTACTACACGCAATGCCATCTATCTCATAACATGCTTAAAATGTTAACTTTAATACGTGGGATCAACATCCACACAATTTAAAGTGCGTTTTCGCAATGACAAATCTACGATGGTTACCAACAAAAAGACCTGTGAAGTTGCTGTCCATTTTTGTCGTACCCCCCATAACCTTTCCGACTTTCAATTCATCCCATTTGAAAGAGTTCTAGATTCCTAAAACACCGAAAGAAAGCTGTTTACACGAGAGGTATATTAGACAGCCCAACTACACACTTTGCAGCCATACGGACTTAACAAAAGACAAGAACTTCATTTAAAAAGCCAGATTAGTCACACATCATAGACCTTCCCTCACTCCCAACTTTGTTTGCTGTTATTTTCTTTGTATTCAGTTTCGGCTCTTGTAATTTGTTCCACATAATGTACAATAGCTTTATTATAGTTTTATTACTTATTTGCATATGTTCAACCGATGAAGGTCGAATGACCGAAACGTCTTGCTTTTTTTAAGTGTTTAATAAAGTCACTCTAAGGAGTGGTTGGAAGTTGTATTTTTTTTTTTCTGCAACGTATTCAATTCATATATATATATATATATATATATATATATATATATATATATATATATATATATATATATATATATATATATATATATATATATATATATATATATATATATATGTATATATATATATGTATATATATATATGTATATATATATATATATATGTATATATATATATATATATATATATATATATGTATATATATATATATATATGTATATATATATATGTGTATATATATATATATGTGTATATATATATATGTGTATATATATGTATATGTGTATATATATGTATATGTGTTTATATATATATGTATATATATATATATATATATATATATATATATATATATATATATACTTGTATATATATATATATATATATATATATATATATATATATATATATATATATATATATATATATATATATATATATATATATATATATATATATATATATATATATATATATATATATATATATATATATATATATATATATATATATATATATATAAATTGAATACGTTGCAGAAAAAGAAAACACAACTTCCAACCACACCTTAGAGCAACTTTTATTTAAAAAAACTTAAAAAGCAATACGTTTCGGTCATTCGACTGTCATTGGTTGAACAAACGCAAGTAAGTGATATGTAACAAGACTATAATAAAGCTACTGTACATTAAGTAGAAAAAACTACTAGAGCGGAACTAAATATAAAGAAAATAACAACAAGTAACGTTGGGACTCAGGGAATGTCTATGATGTGTAACTAATTTGGTTTTGAGTGAAATTCTTGTCCGTATGAAGTCCGTATGGCTGCAAAGTGTGTAGTTATGCTGTCCAATATACCTCTCGGGTGAGCAGCTTTCTTTTGGTGTTTTGAGAAATTTATTTTCTTTAGGCTTAGGTTTAGTAGTAGCGGATGTCTGTATCTTAATACCAGAAAAGTCAAGTTTCTGACCACACAGTGGATGCTGTTGAAATCTGCCTCAGTAGTAATAATAGTCAACTTGGGGATCATCATTTTCTTTAAAAACACGGTACCGCTATAGGTCACAAGAATGCCTGTAATTATGCGGATTTAGCTATGGAGGAATTAGACGAGCAGGCAAAATCAAAAGGGCCTGTGAGATCCAATTACTGGTGGCGACCTAGGGACGATATTGTAGATATTTGGACTTTGGGAGTTCCTAAGTTGTTAGAGTTTACGAACTTCATTAATTCACTATACCCCACCATTCAGTTTGAATTATTATACTCAAACTCTTGCTTAAACGTTCTAGACTTAACACTCCTCATCAAAGAAAGCTACATTGAGACAGATGTGTATGCTAAACCTACTGACAATCATTTGTATTTACCATTGAACAGTTCCCACCCATCGCTTTTTAAAAATGCCTTTCCGTACGGTGTAGCCCTTAGGATTCACCGTAATTGCTCATCTGATCATCTGCTGGAAGCTAGATGTCTGAAATACAAGAATTACTTAAAAGCCCAAAACTACAAACCGGATTTGATAGACAAACAATTTAATAGTGCCACCAAACTGAACAGAACTGAATGGTGGGGCATAGTGAATTAATGAAGCTAGTAAACTCTTAGATCAATTGGCAGAACTCACAACTACTCTGTAAGATGTAAAGGGTACAAAAAGTCCTTTGAAACAATGTGATATGCACAAGGCCTGCGCCTGCAACCCCACCTTACACATCAAGTATATATTTTTAGTTACAATGACTTCAATGAATATTTTTCACAATAAAAATTCTTTGTCAAAATCAAAGTTCCACTTTTCACGAGAAAAAATCCCCTCATCCCTTACATCACCCTAATCATGTGGACCTGGATGACTACTGGGATCAAGCCAACCCAAACTGACTCAAAGCAAGCCAAACCAACCCAAACCAAGCCAAACCGACTTATAACAACACCAAAATTACCGACATCAAAAACATTACCGACTACCTAGCCTCCGCTTTCGCCAATACCTCCTCAAATGACAATCTTTCTCCCTCCTTCTGAAACCAGAAAATCGAGGCTGAAAAGAACCCTCTTAACTTCCACTTCAACAATCAGGAAAACTACAATCTTCCCTTCACCTACTCCGAGCTCTCCTCCGCCCTAAACAAATTTGGGTCCTCCTCTCAAGGCCCTGACGGCATCCACTACAGCCTACTCAAAACTTTCCCCAGGAACTCCCTAGAAATACTTCTCAAGATTTACAATTACCTGTGGTCCTCAAACTCTTTCCCCAAGACCTGGAGAAAGGCCATCATCATCCTAATTTCCAAAACTAATAAAGACAGATCTAATATAATAAACTACCAACCTATTGCTATAACCTCCTGCCTCTGCAAAATCATGGAACGTATGGTCAACTAACAGGCTCTGCTGGTACCTCGAGAGAAACGCCATCCTCTCCCTCACTTAAATTCGCTTTAGAAAAAACCGAAACTGCCTGGACTACGTCCTCAAACTTGACACCTTTATCCGTGAAGCCTTCATCAGAAATTATCACGCCATCTCAATCTTCTTCGACCTCAAAAGGGCCTTCGATACCACTTGACGGTATGGTGTCCTCAGAGACCTTAGGTCCTCCGATCGCAGAGGCCCCCTCCCTACCTTTATCTATTACTTTCTCCACTGGGATTGGGATTAAGAGAGGGTGGGTGGGTCAATTTTCCGGAATTGGGATTAAGGGTGGTGGGTCAGCTTTCCGGTATTGGGATTGATGGGTCAGCTCACCGGGATTGTGATTAAGGGTGAGTGGATCAGCTCGCCGGGATCGCGATTGAGGGTGAGTGGGTGGGTTAGCTCGCTGGGATTGGGAGTGGGTGGGTGGGTTAGCTCACTGAAACTAAGGGTGGGTGGGTGGGTGGGTTAGTCTGCTGGGATTAACATTGGTGTGGGTTGGTGGGTTAGCTCGCTGGGATTGGGATGGGGGTGGGTTGGTGGCTTAGATCGCTGGGATTTGGATTGGGTGTAGGTGGGTGGTTAGCTCTGTGGAATTAAAATTGGGGGTGGGTGTGTGGGTTAATAGCTCGCTGGGATTGGGATTTGGGGTGGGTGGGTGTGTTAGCTCGCTGGGATTAGGATTGGGGGTGGGTGTGTGGGTCAACTCATTGGGGTTGGGATTGGGGGTAGGTGGGTGGGTTGGTTGGTTAGCTTGCTGGGATTAGGATTGGGGGTGGGTGAGTAAGCTCGCTTGGACTGGGATTGTGGGCGGGTGGAATAGCTCGCTAGGATTAAGATTATGGTAGGTGGGTGGGTTAGTTCGCTGGGATGGGATTGGAATTGAGGTTGGATGGGTAGGTTAGCTTGCTGGGATTAGAATTGGGAGTAGGTGGGTGGATTAGTTCGCTGAGATTGGGATGGGGGTGGACTTGTGGTTAGATCGCTGGGATTTGGATTTGGATGGGGGGTGGGTGGATGCAAGTGGTATGTCACCGACCCTACTCTTCACATATTTTCTGCTCAATACCAAACACGTTCATTACAACAACAAAAAATAACTGGGGTTTCAGATTGAATCGTTAAGTGTTAAATTAACACCCCACCCGGAATGACTGATAGAGTGTCCCTATTTAACACCCCAGTTCTTTTAGTGTTCCAACGCCCGACGTCACTGCAGTTAGCAATCCAAACTGGTTCCAATGTTGTTTTCTTATGAGATGTATCTCAAAGAATCAAATTAAGGCCAGAAAATCAACGATGTTGAAGCTCAACGATATTTGGATTTGGCGTATGGAAGGAATGGTGGTGGTTCTTTTAGCCGTTGAAACAGGTTTTCTTATTTAAATCTGTTTCAGCAAGTTTACCAGCATGTAGTAAGTGTTAACTCTCTTAGGTTGGGGTGCAGCCAGGCATGAATTCAGAACAGTCTAACAGTGAGGCTATATTTCACATCACAATATGTAATGTTAAATTCCGGACCTTTCTGCGCGCAAATATTTTTAGAAATCAATACACATATATATCAAATTAAAGAGTTTCCTGATTTTCACTTCATAGCGATGTCTGAAAATTTATGCTTCTAACAAGAAGTTACAAGCCCTTTTGTATAAATTATAATGTGTGTACCAATGGGTGGTGTCATCATGTCTCGGTCGATTGCTGACGTTATGCGAAGGTCAATTTCAACCACAATGTATAATGAGAAAAACATTTTGTTACCATAACAAAATTTCGAACATTTACACATTCATGTTCAAAAATTGATAAGAAGCCTCTTTCTTAGTACATTCTACAAACAAGGGAAATAAAGCAAACATTTTGCAACATGCAGTGCAAAATTGTAACAATTAGCAATAAATCACTCTATAACGAAGTCTGCAAAATTAGGCTTCTAACAAAAGTTAAAAGCTTTTTTGTATAAATTGTAATATGTATTCCAAAGGGAGTTGCCACCGTGTCTTGATCGATTACTGACGTTTTGCGAGGGCAAAGGTCAATTCCACCACAACATATGGTGAGAACACATATTTTGTAATCATTACCAAATTTATAACATTTACACATTTATGTTCATAAAATGTTAAGTGCCCTCCTTCATTGCATATTCTTCTGTTTTCCTTTGAACATTTTATAAACGATAATATTTAAAAATAATACCATCACTTTAAACCACATTACCGAATTAACTTTATAATTGGCTGACGAGAGTATAACAACATATTACGTCGTAAGATACGTCATTAATAAGATGATTCAACATGAATATCATATCATATCCTATGGCACTTTCCTACGGCGCCCGACGTCACTGCAGTTAGCAATCCAAACTGGTTTCAATGGTTGTTTTCTTATGGGATGTATCTCAAAGAATCAATTTTTTTAATGAAAACGGATACATGCACCCCACCTCCTTCCAACTTTTGGCGGAGTAATGGAACAATTTCAAAATCAGACCATGGTGTACAAAACAACCTACCCGTTCCGCTACCGATTCCCAAAGTTCGCAACTTTCCGCCGCGCTGGAAATTTGAAAGCACTGCCTTTTGAAAAAGACCGTCTCCGATGTCATTACATTCCATAGGGCCGTACACTTTCTTACGGAAAACCTTGTGAGCTTTCTTATAACGAGATGGATCATGGCACATATCTTTTACACCAGCAAACATAATGTACAAAAATGTGGATACTTGTGTACAAAACTGTGGGTACTTGTTAAAACGAGGAAGAGAGAATTACAAAACAATTCGAGGTATTAGTACTACTATTTACAATACAACAGTGACAGCATCTCCTATGCATTGAGCGACACTGTGCATGATTTTTATGCTGAAAACCCATTTGCTGGTACAATCCACATTCACCGGTTCAACAACCTGAATATGCATTGGATAATGACGTCACATGCCAAATTAGGGCATAATGTTGAATAAGCCTAATTACCTCGAACTCAAGAGTACAAAACCTAATTTTCATTTCCCAAAGCATTTATATAGCCACTAAAGAGTTATACAGGCAGTGATTAGATGATAATTGCAAGAATCCAAAAGTCAAGAGAGTATTTCGTGGGTTCGGAGCAAGGATTCTTACAATAAGATTATCTTTAATCTTTTTCTGTAGCAGTCACAATATGGGCGCTCTTGGTTTCCTGGTTGCAGAATTTGTTTTGTGAACTTTAAGAAAGAGAATTTATCCATCCTTAAACTTTACCTAAACATTTCCCAAACTGAAAACTGCCAGAAGCACTCCATGTTGGGGGTATAGAGGTGGGAAAAGGGACAGGTGTAATTTAGGGAGGGTGAGACCCCCCAAATATTTTCAGTGGAGGTGCAAAGCCCTGGTTTTTAATGACATATAGGCAAGTAGTGTCGTGGGCAGGCTGGCTGAGGGTGAAGGGGAAAGAGGCTGGCCGAGAGGGAAGGGGAAAGAGGCTGGCCGATAGGGAAGGGGAAAGAGGCTGGCCGAGAGGGAAAGGGAAAGAGGCTGGCCGATAGGGAAGGGGGAAAGAGGCTGGCCAAGAGGGGAAGTGGGAAAGAGTCTGGCTGAGAGGGGAAGGAGGCTGGCTGAGAGGGGAAGGAACAACTAATTGCCTGATAATGGCTAGCATGGCTGATATAGAATGAAGGGGCGTAGTTTTATTTTGCATTGACTTGGGGAATTAGAATAATTGAGTAAAGAGAAAAAAAAAATGGTGTGTTCGTACATGTTGTATGAAATAGGCCTATGTTTACTGCAGTATACAAGTGTTCCGTCCAGAGTTATTATCGATGAAAAAATATAAGGAATGTAGCGCAAGGTCCAAAAAAAAAAGGAGTGATTGAACGCACAGCATTATTAAAGCTTCTGGAATATATTGTAAACTCGTTTATACACCAACTCTAGATTATAACTTTCTCTTGCTATTGCTAAGTGACAGACTGAATCTAACCGACTCCAACTGATTCTGACTTCTATTTAATTCTTTTCCATTAATCAATTTCAACTTTATTTATATAATTCAAATATAAAAGAATCTTCCAGTTTTAAATAAAAAGGGATACATTTAGCCTAAGCACGTCATAAGACTTCATGGGAAACTCATCTCATTCACTATTTGCACATTCTACATCTAGGAAAACCTCAAATTAAGAAACTTACTAAAGCCCTCAGAATACACATACAGAAAAAGGCGACGTTTGACGTTATCCAAGATTTGCAGATTTAACGACACTAGCAAAAGTTCTAGCCTTTTATAAAGTTATCGCCTTTTATAAATGTGCAAATCGTAGCAAACTGAAAGTGATATATTCAGATATTCCATGAAGATTTATACGTAAATAGTGTTAAAGAAAGTTCATGAAAAATGATGCTGTGATCTCATTGTAAGACAGGTATATAAGTGCTACAAGTACAAATCTGTTCCCATGCTGTTCAATCTGCACTTCTGAATAAGCTGAACAAGAAATCTGGTAAATATGGTCATTTCAAATTATATTTTCGTGTATGGTTAGAGTTGGACCGTTCATTGTGCCATTATGCCAATGGCACAAGGACTCCTCATATATGCTCCACTCCCCTCTCAAGGTCCTCTCCTTGGGAATCACCGCAAAGGACGCAGATTTTCTTCCATTTTCAGGAAATGTTGCCAAATTTTACCAACATTTCCTATATTTTTATTAAATGTCCTTCAATTTCACGAGATTTTTCAATTTTATTTTAATATTTTTCTGATTTTACTTTGTAAAACTAGAATTCCTTCCTACCTGCAAGCTGGTAGACAAAATCTTTTGCTTGAAGGCGAAATCCTGAGTTACCTGGGTAGTGGCTTCATATTTACATGTGAATTATTGATGTCGAGCAATGCCAAACATACAAACATATATATATTTATCATATATGTTCGGCATTGCCTCCAAAAAGTGACTGGAATGCCGAATGTATCATATTTCTTTTTCTAATATAACAAACTGACTAAGTGCTGGAATAAAAATAACCCCAAAATATTTCAAAAATGGAAGGAAATTTCTCGGAATCAAGAACAGTTTCCCGAAGATTGGTAAAAAAATCGCAAAAATCTGCCCCCAAAAAAGTTAAAAAGTTTGCGAAAATCGCAGAAAATTTCCCGGAAATTATGGAAAGCTCCCACAAATTGAAAAACCTGCCCGAAAATAAAGAATGACGAAAATTACCAGGAAATGAAGATTATTTCCGAATGTTACCCTCCCCCTGCCCCCATCTCCCCCATCTCCACCCCCCCCCCCCCCCATCTCCCCCAACCCTCCTCCAAAACTGTGGTAAAGCCATTATTAAAAAAAAAGGTTTTTGAGTCGGGAAAAAGTCACCAACCCTTCCTGGGTAAGATGGACCCGTACGGACACATTAGCTAAATACCTTTTTTTTTAATTTGAGTTACAGATCAATTTTAAAAGGTGTTTGGTGTTCCCCCACTTCCTCTACGCCTCTGCAAGCACGTCCCCACTTTACCCTACGCGTCTGCACACACTTCTTTCCACTACTTCCTTGCACGCACGTGTTGGTAACGTGGGTTACAAACGTGGAAATTGCAAAAATAATAATATTATTCGGGTTTACCTGCGTTTTGGCTTAGAAATTGTCCATTTTTTTTCATTTTGATAATAAATGTTTGAATCTTAGCTTGACCCCTAATTATCTTCAAAGCTGCAAAGTGAGGAAGATTTAAGGTTTAAAATAAAACAAAATAATAATAGCACGTTGGTTCCTAATTTTGTCTGTTTGTACAAAAAATCAATCAACTGGTAAAAGACAATCCGAGAATTTCTCCCATATCCAATATCATGAAATCATTAGGGTGTGGGGGGTGTTGCACCCCCTAGAAAATTGTATCCGTCGGGCAATTCCAATTTTGACTATTTTCTACTCAACGAAATAGTCAAAATTGGAATTGCCCGAAAATGATAATCCAGTTGAGTTAGAGCTACGTGATAAAATCCCTCTATTGTATGAGGGTGTTTTAACTGACGTCACGAAGTCACATGACTTTGTTTACATCGCCATTTTCATTGGGTAAAACCATTGTCGTCTGCTGTATACTTAATTAGACTTACCTACGTTTGCATGCTATTATATATGATTACTTTTGTAAGATAACTATGCTGAAATCTTGCTGTGCCGTTGGTTGCACTATTGGATGTGTGCTGGGGAATATTTTTCATATAATCTTAATCGACGTTCGAAGTGGGTTTCTGCTGTACGACGCGACGGCTTCAACATACGGTTCACACTAGAATTTGCAGTGAGCACTTTATATCAGGTATGTAGACTTTTTCTGAATATAACGAACAATCAGCTGACGTTAACGTTAAAGTTACTTTTCGTATACCCGGTGAAAACATAAAACTTAAGAAGAATATGAAGGAAAATCGGAAGCAAGCAAAAAATTGCAATCAGTAAAATTCGCTGAACTGGTACTTGTAGGTTAACATGTAGTATTTTTGTTATACGTGTGATGTGACTGAGCTGTGTGAAGACGCGTGAAACGCAACGACGCCGCTGCCCTGCAAAATGGAGTCCAGTTGAATTAGAGTCACGTGATGAAATATCTCTATTGGTTAGACGAAAGAGGTTTTTTAAATGAATTTACCAAAATGCCTTTAACCATATTTCCTAAACTGACAGATTTGTTATATATCACAAATCTGCAACTTTGTAACAAACTTTGTTTCCAACGTTTATACAAACAATTATTTCTTGACAACTGCTCAGTAAGCGTTCTTATGGCATCTTCAATTCAAAAATTTTCCTTTTATTTTCTTTAATGCAAGAAAAGAATATTAAAATATGTGACACATGTTTGGCTGATAAAATCATTCAAACTTTATTCTAATCACAAATTTTAATCACATACTCCAAGAAACATATTTCCAAAATAAACTTACATATATTACAATATTAATTGAAATGAAGTTAGCTAAAAGCGGCCTGTTTTCTCAAGTATTTCCCACCTCGGATTGCGCAACTGGCTGGGGAAATGTTTTTATCTTATCAGGAACAATAAAAACAATATTGGATGCAACCTATTTCCATTTTAATCATGATACAATATTCACATGCAGTAAAAATGTTTTGACGATACAATCTATTTGTAATGGAAGTTTATGAAAATAAGGGCGGAATGAGACGAACATTTCTTTAGAAGAAAATGTATTAAGCCTAAAAAATGAATAATATATTTCAGTTGCACCTGTTTTAAGTACAAATTATGGCAGAATGCGTGTTTCATTTTAGACATTGCGGAAATTTAAACGTCACTCTAAAGCAATCAGTATGCATAACGCATCAGATGAAAAGGTGTTTTCTCCTTTCATATCTTACTTTATCTTACCGCTCTCCTCTCCTCGCTGTGGAGATTGGGGATTCGTGAACTGTGGCTTTTTCCTTTATACCTGTCTCTTGCCAATACTGTAACTTCTCTCCAACTATTCCATCCAATCTCACTTCTCTTTTTCTTCTCTGTTTTTCTTCAAATGGCTTTAGGTTGTCCTCTTTTCCTACTTCCCTCCGGGCCCAGGACAACGCGATTTTAGAATGATTGTTATCTTCTCTTCGTAGCACATGGCCAGTCCATCTTCACCTCCTTGTATAAATAATCTTACTTATTGGTATGGTCCTTGCCATTGCTTGTCTTTATCTTATTTTCAATATTTCCCTGAGGCAGGTCCATGGAAATACATACAATTTAGTTATTTTCATATACGGCAATATTACAAAAATTTTAAAGATGGGCTTGTTAAGTGTACGCACGAGATCTCACATCTTACGAAGCGTGCCGTACGTAGGCAGGTTTGTAATTACGAATTACGTACATAATAATCTCCCTTTCAACCCACTCTTGCCATTAGTGGAATGAAGTACAAATTCTGGTCAGAATATGTGATTCATTGTATGGACTATTTATTTTTCGAAGCTACTCTAGTACAAGCAGCAAGTAAAATGTATTAGATGATAGGTGTTGGGCTTCTCCACTACATCTGATGGACCGCAATATTACAATCGATGATCACCGTCTATTTTTCTCTTCTTGCTTTTTTTTTCTCGAAAAAATGGGCCCACTATTTATTGTGAAAACTGATACTTATTCTGTTATGGGCACCAGGTACACCTGATAGTATTTTTATTCTTATCAATTATTATTTTAGCATGCTATGATCTAATTTTGTTTTTATTATATTTTAATACAAATTAATTTTTACGCATTCAGATATAGTTTTTGTAAAATGCTGTTTAGGGAGAGCCTCAAACCATCACAGCATTCAAGTTTTTTGTTAAAACGGGCAACAATAAAGATTATGCCAAAACCAATATTAAATTAGATTTGTTTGTGTATCCGCGTGATTACGCATGGTTTGAAACATATTGTCAAAACAGAGACTTTGAAATTACAACCATATTGTTTTGAACGTCTTAAGAATCGGAACAAAACATTTGCTTATTGAACGAAAGGCAGGAATCATTGGTCACGGGTCACTGATTCGGGTTGAAATGTCTTTGTGTTAATGTGTGTGTGTGTGCGCGCGGTGACGTCACTCAACATCCAAGTATAGTTTATTCACGTAACGTACTGAAGTACTGAATATTTCAAGATTTTCCCAACATCTACCTCTTGATGTTGTGCCAGAGATCTTGAATTTCTCCTGGACCAAAACTATCCACGCTACTTGAAACCTTTCTTTTCATATTCTAAATCGTGAATTGGCATGTTATCTAATGATAGTTTGTGTCATTTCTCCTATTTTGTTTTTGGAAAAATTATATTAGTTTATGTATCCGAAAGAAAGAAATTAACACTTACTGGAATTTATAGCGAGATGAAGCACACCCACCATTTCAGTATCCGCCCTTTAGTCCGTGGGACGTGCTCTGTATGCCACTGGCAGGTAGAGCACCATTCCCTTTCAAAGCTCAATACAAGGGGAAATGACGGAACTTTACGAAGGCTGGTCAGTGTGTAACCTTATCATTCATACTATAAATTAAATACAACAGGTCGCGAAAATAAGAATGGAGTTGTGACTAAAGGGTATGTATTAAACTACACTGGCCATGAATTACGTGTATTGTATACGAATCACCTATTAGATCGATGACAGAGGCATGCGTGGTGAATTCATACACCCAGATACTTGATTGTATATTTAACATGCAATTAAATTAAGTCGAAAGTTGCTTGAACACTTGGTCCTATATATGTTATTCTTCTCAAGAATAGAAACAAAGCTGTAGCATCAAATAAATGAGAAAAAATCTCCCTTTCAACACACTATTACTTTTAGCGGAGTGGCATATCATTCGTATTGCAATACACGTTAACGTCCGTGCACCTAATAGAAATAATCTCCCTTCGAACGCACTATTGCATTTTAGTGGAGTGGCATCTCATTCTTATTGCAATACACGTTAACGTCCGAGCACCTAATAGAAATAATCTCCCATTCAACCCACTATTGCTTTTAGTAGAATAGCATCTGATTCTTATTGCGATAAACGTTGACGTATGTGCACCTAATAGAAATAATCTCCTTTCAACCCACAATTGCTTTTAGTGGAGTGGCATCTGATTCTTATTGCAATACACGTTGAAGCCGTGCACCTGATAGAAATATTCTCCCTGTCAACCCACTAATGCTTTTAGTGAAGTGGTATCTCATTCGTATTACAATACACGTTGATGCCAGTGCAGCGTATCTCTTTGAGAGCATCATTATCCCACTCAGAATATATCTAAGACATTTAAGATTTCAAAACAAATTACCTTGTCATTTTCATGTCTGCCTAGAACAGCCTTTACTGTTTATTTTCATTTAAGGTAACAAATTTGTATCGGAAAAGAAATACAAAAATGTTGAGGAGACCCTATGGGAAGTTTAAAATCAATAAAATCATCTTCCTTTAAGACAAAAATCCATGATCAATAATATTTCATCTACGTCAATACACATGCGCATAAAACATCCCATTCATCTTTTTCCATTTCTCCTACCTACTTTACTGTATTATACACATGCAATTTCACCCTTCTCCACCAACAACGCAGACACTGTTACGCTTCTTCAGACAGACGTTCTGTCTAAAACTTTGTGATACGACTGTTTAGAAATAAAGTTCATGTAATGAAAATACAACCCAACAACATTTAAAATATTTGAAGCTACTCTTCTGCGTCAAAAGCCTTGTTGTTGCCTGAACCATATTTTCTAATTATTCTTTTTTATCAGGTTTGGCACTCAAGATGCTTTTTTATTACGTTTTGATAGATTCAAGGCCGTAATTCGCCTTCACAAAGTGGAAGGAAAGAGATATGGAACCATACTTTTGGAACAAAATGGTGAAGAAAGCGTTCAAAAATCTTATTTCGTTAAGGAGATTTTTAAGTTTTAAAATTGGTATCATTTGTGTAGAAACGATTATGTCAGACTAGTTGTGATTTCATAGCTTAAAAACCCTCAAAGTCTTTATGCATTCTATCACTTTTGTCCTGCAAATTTGTGGCATAAAAACCATTGGATATGTCAGGAATGTAGTGAAACAGAATCTAGGAAGGGTATTTATAATATACTACCTAAAGAAAGTATATATATATATTTATATGTATATATATATATATATATATATATATATATATATATATATATATATATATATATATATATATATATATATATATATATATATATATATATATATATATATATATATATATATATATATATATATATATATATATATATATATATATATATATATATATATATATATATATATATATATATATATATATATATATATATATATATATATATATATATATATATATATATATATATATATATATATATATATATATACATATGTATATATACATATATATATACATATATACATATATATATATATATATATATATATATATATATATATATATATATATATATTTTTGTATATGTATATATATATATATATATATATATATATAAAGATATATATATATATATATATATATACATATATATATATATATATATATATATATATATATACATTTATATACAAATATATATATGTATATATGTATATATATATGTATATATATATATATATATACATATATATAAATACATATATATATATATATATATATATATATATATTTATATATATATATATATATATATATATATATATATATATATATATATATATATATATATATATATATATATATATAAATATATATATATATATATATATATATATATATATATATATATATATATATATATATATATATATATTATATATATATATATATATATATATATATATATATATATATATATATATATATATATATATATATATATATATATATATATATATATATATATATATATATATATATATATATATATATATATATATATATATATATATATATATATATATATATATATATATATATATATCTGCCAAGTTTATTAGGAATATATACGACCTAAAATATAAATAACAAACACAATTTGAATTTCGATAGATATATTGTAGCTATACTGTATTTCCGCATGTGATTTTCTGATCCCAAAAACCTTTCTGCTTGTTGGGAGTGCAAACCGAACTGGTTCATTTGTAATGTTTGGAGCTGCGTTTTTCAATACAATTTAGAATTTACATAAAACGTTGCAATTTATTGGGAAAACATAGCTTTCAGTTTGGTTGTTCTATTGAACCGGTTTTAAATATAAAGTATGTGATATTCCTTAATGGAAGCAGGTAGGCGTACAGCTGAGAGCTGGAGGTCACAAGTTTGAGTCCAATAGTAATTTAACTAGCGATATTTTCACAGAGATTCAGAGGTTTGTCTTCTGCAGCACATCTTCTCCACACCTAACTTTTAAGAAAATAGTTGGGTGGCGCTCACGATCCTTCAGCGCGGACGTAAAGCCATCGATCCCGATGGTAGGAGTTTCAACCCATGCCTGGTTATGTAAACACTTCCCGGAAAGAGCAGTGTGTTAGTCTGGTGTTCATCTACTTCCCGTTGTTGGATATTCCTTGGATCCACGCCGAAAACAAGTCAAAGGTGACGCACGTGTATATTTCCTGGCATATGCCTTAAAGTTGCTAAATTAAGTAAACTGAATATAATTTTCCAGTTTGGTTGCTCTATGTTTTCGTATATTAGGATGTTATATTCTTTTAGACGGACCATAAGAACCCTAAAAAAATACTCATACCCAGTAATTGTAAGAACACTCATACCCAGTAATTGTAAGAACACTCATACCCAGTAATTGTAAGAACACTCATACCCAGTAATTGTAAGAACACTCATACTCAGTAATTGTAAGAACACTCATACCCAGTAATTGTAAGAACACTCATACCCAGTCATTGTAAGAACACTCATGCCCAGTAATTGTAAGAACACTCATACCCAGTAATTGTAAGAACACTCATACCCAGTAATTGTAAGAACACTCATACCAAGTAATTGTAAGAATATTCATACCCAGTAATTGTAAGAACACTCATACCCAGTAATTGTAAGAACACTCATACCCAGTAATTGTAAGAACACTCATACCCGGTACTTGTAAGAACACTTATACCCAGTAATTGTAAGAACACTCATACCAAGTAATTGTAAGAACATTCATGCCCAGTAATTGTAACACAACTCATACCCAGTAATTGTAAGAACACTTATACCCAGTAATTGTAAGAACACTCATACCCGGTAATTGTAAGAACACTTATACCCAGTAATTGTAAGAACACTCATACCAAGTAATTGTAAGAACACTCATACCCAGTAATTGTAAGAACACTCATACCCAGTAATTGTAAGAACACTTATACCCAGTAATTGTAACAACACTCATACCAAGTAATTGTAAGAATACTCATACCCAGTAATTGTAAGAACACTCATACCCAGTAATTGTAAGAACACTCATACTCAGTAATTGTAAGAACACTCATACCCAGTAATTGTAAGAACACTCATACCCAGTAATTGTAAGAACACTTATAGCCAGTAATTGTAAGACGCTCATACCCAGTAATTGTAAGAATACTCATACCCAGTAATTGTAAGAACACTCATACCAAGTAATTGTAAGAACACTCATACCCAGTAATTGTAAGAACACTCATACCCAGTAATTGTAAGAACACTTATACGCGGTAATTGTAAGTACACTCATACCCAGTAATTGTAAGAACACTCATACCCAGTAATTGTAACAACACTCATACCCAGTAATTGTAAGAACACTCATACCCAGTAATTGTTATAACACTCATACCCAGTAATTGTAAGAACACTCATACCAAGTAATTGTAAGAACACTTATACCAAGTCATTGTAAGAACATTCATGCCCAGTAATTGTAACACAACTCATACCCAGTAATTGTAAGAACACTCATACCCAGTAATTGTAAGAACATTCATACCCAGTAATTGTAAGAAAACTCATAATCAGTAATTGTAAGAACACTCATACCCAGTAATTGTAAGAACACTCACACCAAGTAATTGTAAGAATATTCATACCCAGTAATTGTAAGAACACTCATACCCAGTAATTGTAAGTACACTCATACCCAGTAATTGTAAGAACACTCATACCCGGTAATTGTAAGAACACTCATACCCAGTAATTGTAAGAACACTCATACCAAGTAATTGTAAGAAGACTCATACCCAGTAATTGTAAGAACACTCATACCCAATAATTGTAAGAACACTTATACCCGGTAATTGTAAGTACACTCATACCCAGTAATTGTAAGAACACTTATACCCAGTAATTGTAAGAACACTCATACCCAGTAATTGTAAGAACACTCATACCCAGTAATTGTTAGAACACTCATACCCAGTAATTGTAAGAACACTCATACCTAGTATTTGTAAGAACACTTATACCAAGTCATTGTAAGAACATTCATGCCCAGTAATTGTAACACAACTCATACCCAGTAATTGTAAGAACACTCATACCCAGTAATTGTAAGAACACTCATACCCAGTAATTGTAAGAACACTCATACTCAGTAATTGTAAGAACACTCATACCCAGTAATTGTAAGAACACTCATACCAAGTAATTGTAAGAATATTCATACCCAGTAATTGTAAGAACACTCATACCCAGTAATTGTAAGAACACTCATACCCAGTAATTGTAAGAACACTCATACCCGGTAATTGTAAGAACACTCATACCAAGTAATTGTAAGAACACTCATACCCAGTCATTGTAACAACACTCATGCCCAGTAATTGTAAGAACACTCATACTCAGTAATTGTAAGAACACTCATACCCAGTAAATATTAGAACACTCATACCCAGTAATTGTAACACAACTCATACCCAGTAATTGTAAGAACACTCATACCCAGTAATTGTAAGAACACTCATACCCAGTAATTGTAAGAGCACTCATACCCAGTAATTGTAAGAACACTCATACCCAGTAATTGTAACAACACTCATACCCAGTACTTGTAAGAACACTCATACCCAGTAATTGTAAGAACACCTATATCAAGTAATTGTAAGAACACTCATACCCAGTAATTGTAACAACACTCATACCAAGTAATTGTAAGAATACTCATACCCAGTAATTGTAAGAACACTCATACCCAGTAATTGTAAGAACAATCATACCCAGTAATTGTAAGAACACTTATACCCAGTAATTGTAAGACGCTCATACCCAGTAATTGTAAGAATACTCATACCCAGTAATTGTAAGAACACTCATATTAAGTAATTTTAAGAACACTCAAACCCAGTCATTGTAAGAACACTCATGCCTAGGAATTATGAGAACACTCATACCCAGTCATTGTAACAACACTCATACCCAGTAATTGTAACAACACTCATACTCAGTAATTGTAAGAACACTCATACCCAGTAAATATTAGAACACTCATACCCAGTAATTGTAACACAACTCATACCCAGTAATTGTAAGAACACTCATACCCAGTAATTGTAAGAACACTTATACCCAGTAATTGTAAGAGCACTCATACCCAGTAATTTTAAGAACACTCATACCCAGTAATTGTAACAACACTCATACCCAGTACTTGTAAGAACACTCATACCCAGTAATTGTAAGAATACCTATATCAAGTAATTGTAAGAACACTCATACCCAGTAATTGTAACAACACTCATACCAAGTAATTGTAAGAATACTCATACCCAGTAATTGTAAGAACACTCATACCCAGTAATTGTAAGAACACTCATACTCAGTAATTGTAAGAACACTCATACCCAGTAATTGTAAGAACACTCATACCCAGTAATTGTAAGAACACTTATACCCAGTAATTGTAAGACGCTCATACCCAGTAATTGTAAGAATACTCATACCCAGTAATTGTAAGAACACTCATATTAAGTAATTTTAAGAACACTCATACCCAGTCATTGTAAGAACACTCATGCCCAGTAATTGTAAGAACACTCATACCCAGTAATTGTAAGAACACTCATACCCAGTAATTGTAAGAACACTCATACCAAGTAATTGTAAGAATATTCATACCCAGTAATTGTAAGAACACTCATACCCAGTAATTGTAAGAACACTCATACCCAGTAATTGTAAGAACACTCATACCCGGTACTTGTAAGAACACTTATACCCAGTAATTGTAAGAACACTCATACCAAGTAATTGTAAGAACATTCATGCCCAGTAATTGTAACACAACTCATACCCAGTAATTGTAAGAACACTCATACCAAGTAATTGTAAGAACACTCATACCCGGTAATTGTAAGAACACTTATACCCAGTAATTGTAAGAACACTCATACCAAGTACTTGTAAGAACACTCATACCCAGTAATTGTAAGAACACCTATATCAAGTAATTGTAAGAACACTCATACCCAGTAATTGTAACAACACTCATACCAAGTAATTGTAAGAACATTCATGCCCAGTAATTGTAACACAACTCATACCCAGTAATTGTAAGAACACTTATACCCAGTAATTGTAAGAACACTCATACCCGGTAATTGTAAGAACACTTATACCCAGTAATTGTAAGAACACTCATACCAAGTAATTGTAAGAACACTCATACCCAGTAATTGTAAGAACACTCATACCCAGTAATTGTAAGAACACTTATACGCGGTAATTGTAAGTACACTCATACCCAGTAATTGTAAGAACACTTATACCCAGTAATTGTAAGAACACTCATACCCAGTAATTGTAAGAACACTCATACCCAGTAATTGTTAGAACACTCATACCCAGTAATTGTAAGAACACTCATACTTAGTAATTGTAAGAACACTTATACCAAGTCATTGTAAGAACATTCATGCCCAGTAATTGTAACACAACTCATACCCAGTAATTGTAAGAACACTCATACCCAGTAATTGTAAGAACACTTATACTCAGTAATTGTAAGAACACTCATACCCAGTAATTGTAAGACCACTCATACCCAGTAATTGTAAAAGTAATTGTAAGACGCTCATACCCAGTAATTGTAAGAATACTCATACCCAGTAATTGTAAGAACACTTATATTAAGTAATTTTAAGAACAGTCATACCCAGTCATTGTAAGAACACTCATGCCTAGTAATTGTAAGAACACTCATACCCAGTAATTGTAAGAACACTCATACCCAGTAATTGTAACAACACTCATATCCAGTAATTGTAAGAACACTTATACCCAGTAATTGTAAGAACACTCATACCCAGCAATTGTAAGATCACTTATACCCAGTAATTGTTAGAACACTCATACTCAGTAATTTGGGCACCATTCACCAATATTGCCTAATATGCACCATGTATATGCTTAACATTGTATAATTGTTTTTAGAGAAATGGTTTTAGTGCTCAGATATCTTTTTAATTGATAGAGGGGAAATAAGAGTAAATCAACTGTGAATTAACCAATGTGATATTTCATTCTGTTCAGGAGATATTGAATTATTAATTTCTAACAAACTATTTAGCAACATATGTTTAATGTACATTTCCCGCATAGATGAATATCAAGTCATTTTAGGAATATATGTTTTGAATGGTTGCAATCTTTAAGCGAAATCTCGCACTTGATCTGGGTAGTTATTCTATGATTGGATTTTGAAAGGAATTACCCAGTAATTAATTGCTTTGTACAAATTAACATTGATGATCATTATAATCGTTAAGAGCATTCCCCTATGCAATATATCTGTTTATATCATTTCATATGTACAATTTGAATTTCTCAATCTATTATTTTGCTAAGATGTATATTTTGTTTTGTTTGTCATAAGGGCAAAGGCCTTAGTTTCACTAAATACATAATTTGAATTGAATTGAATTGAACTGAATTGGTTTTTAATTGGAAAACAACAACTAGGGTGAGGTTTTAGATTTATTTCTTCTAGAATCCATAAAAGTAAGTGATACTTGGGAATCCTTGGAAGGAAAGTTTCTTGCGACTTTCAGATCACTCAAGATACTTGTTTGCCCTCTCATAGCTGGCTCATGCCAATATTGTGCCCCGACATTGCTACCCACAGCGCCCTTACTCATTGTTTCTCAGTGTACACGCTGTGTCACGCTTAAACCATTCCCAAATTAAACTCCGTACGTACCGTGTATTCAAATCTCTCTTAAGAAATACATAACGGTAAAATAGGTTTAAGCCAAAGGTTGGAAAAATGCATTCGAAATATTCTAATTTTACTGGTGCAACAGAATGATACAATTATTTTCTCTATTTTCACTAGCGCAAATTTTACCTTCACCAGGGAGTTTTAAAGTAATCTTTATATAAATTCATTGCAATAGTTTCTGAAAAGCAGATTTTAACATTTTAGTGATTAGCAAAAGCTCACATTATAAAAAAAAGCTTCAGAAATACAAATTTTAATATCATTTTTAAAGAAAACAACTTTAGAATAACAAAATTTGAAAAACAAAATAAAAATTCACGGCTGCAATTTTCAACAGTTTAAATTATGGTCACTGCGCATGTCTCGATCTCCCAATCGGGAGATTTCCCGATCGTGAGCGTGAACCGGACTGATAACAACTAATCCTATATCGGCTAGATGTATTGACCAATCAAATACTGGGAGATCTTAAGCCCTCTGCACATTTTACGCAGGGTATGGAGGCGAAGCGTATGCAATTAAGAGAGAAAAGGTAACACGCCCACACATTGTTGGCAATACGTGCACAAATTGTTGGTAATACGCGCATACGTTGTTGTTTAAATCTTTCCTCCAGCAACTGAAGGCGATTGGTTGGCAAACGAAACATTTCCCCTATAACTGATTGGTTGTTTTCCTCAACGTAATCACGTTCGGCTAAAATTGGTTTGAAATGGTTAATTATACAACAATCGCGTATTCATTCAGAGAGGTTAAAAATACTGGATGAGATGGGTAAAGTATTATATTTAATAAGCAAAGAGTTAAATCATGAAGATAACATCATAATGGATATTTAAACTTCTAACATTTGATAAATGATGTTAACACCATTATCTTCTATATACAGTTTATGTACAAACATTTACACACTTTTACTTCTGCCGATTTTACATGAACACACTACACTTTCACAAAAATTTGAAATCTATACATATTCTTCTTTTCCATATGTCGTTCATTTCTTATTCTACTTATTCAAGAAAGACCAATTTTACACGTCTATAAACATGTACCAATTTTTATAATGATTTAAAAACCACTTGTCGTCTCTCACGTGGAGGTAAATATATTCTAATTCGTGTGTTTTGATTGATCGAAACACAATGGTACTATGTGTGCACTATACATTGATGAGCGGATCAAAATCGTTTTGGAATAAACTGTACGCCACCACATTTTAATGACGACAGATGACCTTTAAAGAGAATTCATATCAGAGTGGATCAATTATTCAATTTTGCAAATAGCTCTAGTTAGAGTTATGACTGATCAAACTTTGATTTGTAATTTGTAACTGGACAGAGGGCTGAAAACTGTATTTAAGTCTGAAACTCTACCAATGTGAAATGGTTCAGTTTTAGCCATTTAGTGATTTTTAGGAAAATGTTTGCCATTTTAACTACTTGAATGAATTAGATATGGTATTTTCGGTGCCTAATCTGCTGTTCCTAATACGGAGTCGCGGGAACAATTGGTTTCTCCAAAGATTTAAAACATCTCGTTTCAAAATAAAAGCAATGAAGATAAACAATCCTTGAAAGGAGTTTAATAAAATAAACAGATACCATGCGACTGCACTACCTGTCATGGCTGCGATATAACCCGTAGTCCAAGATATCCCAAGGATGATTGATATCTAGAAAACAAAAACAAAGAATTTGCTTTGATCATAACAAGACATTGGTGCTACAATCTTGTTCACAATTAGTTATCGCGTTTTACATTCTTAAGTCTCCTTGTACCCCGCCTCAATTTTAGAGTTAAAGAGGCTCAACCTGGGCACTCTCGTTTCAACCAGCATTGAAATGGGGTAACAAAAAAATGAAAAGTGCGACAACAATTTTGTCCACAATTTTATGGTTAGTTTATTTCATTCTTTTGGTCTAGATAAAATCTTTTTCATTTAAATGGTTATACACATATGTATGTCCAACTTACAAGACTAGATACCAAAAAACTGTTAAAGGCATGCGTAGGTATACATGGTTTATCTGGCATGATCGTTATTTAAGCTCTCGTTTTCCATAAAAGGAAATTTCATCAAATATTAAAACAACTTTAATCATTGGTTTAGTGTTCAAAAAATTCCACCTATTAAAAAGAGGACATTAAAAAGAATAGATGTTCAAGTTTAAAATGTTGTTTAATTTGTGTAAAAATGACTGAAATTAGACCGGCTGTTATGAAACATCCTCACATTTGTCAAAATTACATTTCTTAATAGGATTTTGTGGCTTAAAAACAATTGGCTGACATGAAAGTAACAACAGAACATACAGTAAAGTAATACTAATTTACCACTTGAAAAATTTTGAAGAAAACTTTTACTAGTCAAATATTAAATGAGTTCATTAACAACTGGTGTACGTAAACAGGTAAACATGAGGACGCCAACTTTTACAGTATACTATATTTCCACGAGTAATTTCTGCACAAATTGTTTTTTAATGCCTTTTGCATCTGTTTATATCAGAAGAACTTGCTTGTCCATTGAACTAACCATGTAAACAATTCAATTTGTAACCCTTCCAAATATTCCAGATCTGGCCTAAATAAATCTTTAATCTGGATTAATATCATGATTAATAATGTTTGCTGTGGCCAGATTAAGCCAAATATATACTTGATTTGATTCTGGTGTAATATTGATATACCAATAAAGTTTATATCACGTTATATCAAATTTATCATCATGATATATCTGAGATATCAAATCCAGATCTGGATTTTATCTGGGATTTGAATATGGGAAATTGTTTTTGTGTACGAAATTGTACTTTGTAAGAATAAAGAGTCTGAGTAAACTTACCCTCACAAACACCAAATACTCCTAAGTTTTCTGAACGCCGATTGCACCCTACTCCATTCCACTATTGTTTCCATCCTGTTGCGCAAAATACCAAAGGTTATGATTACAAAAAATAGCAAGTTCGCTACAATGCTGATTGCGACTGGAACTCCAAACGTTAAAAATTTATTCTTTGTCCACCAATCCAACATCCAAAGTCATTGTGATACTGTATTTCACTAGTGCTACCTTGGTAAATATAAAGCGCAAACGGTGGAAGTACTACAAGTAAAGGCAAACAATAGCAAACTATCACAGACGCATAGATTGTTCTTCTGTGAAAACCACTGACAGGTGCTCTGAATTTACAACCGAAGGTCACAGTCAGGTCAAACCCTAGAAAAGTGCTTGTAGCAAAGGAACATAACCAAAAGTAATGACCACATATCGCAACTGCAACGCACAATTCAATCGAAGACGCTGCCAATCGTGCAAGTAAAAGACAAATATGCGCCATAAATAAAGTAAAACTAAGGTTCATGATCAAAATGTTTGCAATGCGTTTGCGTAGTGTTTTGAAATAAGCATAGGTAATGAATGTAATGAACAAAGTCAGAATAGTAAGAACACTTCCTGATACACTTAATACTACTTGTATCTTCGAATATTCATAAAACGTGAGCACTTTGAGAACAGTTAGTGTTCCGTTCTGCTCAAAGTAATTACAAATTTCATAAAAAGTTTCATTCAATCGTCTATATTCTCCTTCTTGAAGTGAAACACTTTCGTCCTTCACGTGGACAAGTTCTTTTGTAAGATTGTTAAGCGTGAATAGAGAAAGATTTTGTAAAATAGTTGGACATACTATACTACATGACTTTACCAATAAAATTTGATCAATCAACATCTTGCTTTTTAAATTTCGTTGAATTTTTAAAAGAAATTTGTGAGAATACATATCATACTGTGCCCAATCTAACTGATGGGCAAAGGTCGTATTACCTGCTGTGTCTTCTGATTTGTGTGACCATACTGTTACACACGTTTCGTTTTGTATCAAATCATAGTACTCCGTAATGTTAAGCGATCCAACATTTGAACAACCATTTTCATGCAATTCTATATCAAACTTTCCAGGATGCAAGTTTTTGCTGATCAACATTAATTGCTTGTAATTCTGAACAATCCGCATGTGTATTGAAACTGAATTTTGCTTTTTGTGGAAACTTGGCTTATTACTTGATACCTGGGTGTCTGAAATATTCAAGACTACTTCCGACTGCGCTTTTTCTATGGCCTGAAAAACACAGTTCAATGTTGCTGATATATTTTGATATGTATATGGGTAGTCACCAGTTGAAAGGTCGAGCTCTATATCCAGATCGCTAATTAATTTGAGACCACGAAGCGAGAGAGTGTTTTCCACAATATCTTTTCTATCCTCATCATATATATCAAAAACCTCAATGCATTCTTTTTGGTAGATGTCATATACTTCATAAGGCAAGCAAGTAATGTGAACAGTGGTATATTTCTTCGTTGAATGTTTTATCTTTATGCCAGATTCATCACCAAATGAAAACAACACTGAAATAGTACCAAGTGGCAATGCACCTTTCTCTTCAGGCACGCAATCATTATCAAATACAACAGAACGTTCAGCTTTTTTTACAGCATTATATTGACAATGTGGGTTGTGGTAAGTTACTCCCTTGCTTATAAGTGGAGCTACATACGAATTGCACAAATCTAATAGTTTCAGTGTAGAATTGACTTCCTGAACTGGGAAGTTAGACCAACATTCCTGCACTGCCCAATAACCGCTAAGAAGATCTGGGGGCGTAACTGTATCGACGGAGCACATTCGTATCAAATTGACTAAGCCACCTGTTCCATTTTTGTTTTTGCAATTTAACTCAGCTTTCCACATAACAGTGCGTTTTCGGCTTATAAAATTGCATATGGCGCAGAAAATATTCTTATACGACACTCCATTGTCGGATGTAACGGGAGTCAAGTTATATATTCCACCTTCTCTTGTTAAAGAGCTTTCATTTTTTACACATTTTGTCGCTACGTCACTGGATTCATGCCAACGTTCGGAGCACTGGACTACCATCCAATACTTATGTCCATTGAAATATTGATTTTCATAGCAAGTTAAACTATTAATAGATTCTTCATGTGAAGATATTCTATACGGTTGAAGCTTTCTTTGTTGGCACACATCTATGAAGGAGTCAATGTTGTAACAGCACTCACCAAGTACTTTACAAAGAGGATTACATGAACATCCTAAGAAATAGTCGCGTTTCTTTGTAGAATTGCAATAATTATCAAAACATGTAAAATTTCTGTCGCAAATTTTAATGGATATCAATTCTATGTAGAGAAGGAAATACAAATACAAAAATTAATACAAACAAGTATATTGATAAATAATGAACATTCTGTAGATGGTCTCGAAAGCAAACCAATTGGAGGATGCTTTATCCATATGTCCACCACCGTCCGTAATATTTCCTAAAATTCTTTGTTATCTTACGTTCAAACCTCAAACATTGAGTATTTCTTTTTTTGAGGAAAAAATAAATTAATCCATTTCGTTTATTGATTTAATTTATTTTGTGTTTCGTCACAACATTCTTCATCATATTTATAAACATGCACATTTACAAACAAAATCGAGAAACTCCATAGTAGATCAATATGGATTATAGATCAATATGGATTATAGCAGATATATTGCGAACGAATATGGCAACAAATTTGTGAAGGGCTTCAAACGTCAAACCACCTCCCCTAGTACATATTTAAATACTATGGAAAAGTCACTAAAATTTACTGTACATCTTTTTTTATTTTCCATTCTTTCGGTGAAATATTGCAGTTATTTTCAGTGAGATACCATTTCTGATAAATCTCTTATATGATGTAACGTTGTAGCACACCATTTAGTCTTATGCTTCGGAGTTCTATACCAGTAGACGATGTACGTTTTGGAATCCTAAAAAGAAGGTTTATTCAGCCTTTGTAGAAAGCCATTACCTATCATAAAAGTTCCCCTTGTTCATATATTTTGTACCGTGTGAAGATTTCAAACCCTTTTGTGAACTTCAATCAAACTTCCTGGAGGGTGGGAGGAGATTGAAATTATTGGTAATAATTGAAAGCTAACTGTTACCTAAAACACTAAATGTCTGTCCGTATTTTAATCAAGAAGGAAAGAAAAGTGATGACATTAGAGCAAGGTCTTGCATTTTTGTTTTTCTAGGCCTACGGTACTGCTGAAAGATTTTATCAAAGCGGAACAATGGTGAACAAAGTTGATTTGAACAATGATGGAGTATCACACCGCACGTACATATATGCTTCACAATACTGACCGAGGACAGACCAAAAACTATCCTTTCGAGGATACCGTGGACCTTTAGCAGTTTACTCAAGAACATTCAGAGTAATTTATGCATATTTTTATCATTCGATGGGACCTATGTTGATAAATCAAAATAATGTCTTCAGAGGACATGTTTACTACGAATTACAGTATGTGTCCTCAAATGATGAAAAAATCCACACATTCACACCCTACTAAACTTTTGCACTAATTCATGCATATTAATAACAACCCAAATGTTCCTAACAATAGGAACATTTTGCTACATAGAAACCGCCATTTTGCGATATTTCGTATTATCTTTGCTATCTTAACATTAAAAACTTATGCAATATGTTACCCATTTCAAATTTGAAATACATCTGAATAAATATCATTGTAAGAGGAAACTTAAAACTCATCAAAATACCTTCATTACTGTTATGGCTAAATATTTTCTACTGCTTATTTATATGTTTACCATGCCGTTCTCGATATATTAGAAAAAATAAACAATACAACCAGACTTTTAGCGCGAAACAGTAATTTTCAAAATAGAAATGTTTAAAAATGTGTTTTTGTGTGTTCCACATTGTATAATTCAGATACTGATTTGAGGAACCATGAAATTTATTGTTTCATATGAACTATCCGCCTGCATAACTTCAATATGTGTGTTATATATGTTCCTATTATTAGGCAGCTAATATAAAGATATAAACAAAAGCCAGAAACAGATTTTCAAGTGAGAGCCTAAAAAGTATAAAAAGTGTCATACTGTACTAAAGAATATAAATATCAATCTATCTACAAAAATCAAGACCCGTCGTTTCTCAAGACTCATTCATTGTTTTAAGCTGTTGCTGATAACGGTGATAATTATTAAATGTTTTTTTTTTTTTTTTGCAAAACGAGTTCCCGGCTTTCTTGTCTTTGACTGCATTAAAACTGACAACAGTATAATAGGTTTACGTGTAATCGTGTAAAATATTATTTCAACCTCAGAAGGGAAGGCACCGACTCGAAGAAATATTCCGTATTTATTACTTACCTTCTTCGCAGTATCTTCCTGAAACATCTTCAGGGCAAATGCAAATTGGTTTGGAGCTATTTTGGATGATAATCGAAGAAACACATGTACCTCCATTTTTACAAGTCAGTGGTCCACAAACAGTACTGTTATGAACGATGTCTGCAAAGATGAATTGAAAAGTGTACATTAAAAAAACAAAATGATTTTGTTTTAAGTGAGCGTTTTTTAACAAAATGTAGGCCTACAATTTGAAGTTTCGACTTTATTAAATGGTAACTCTCTGTACATATAAGTGCATCTGCCCCGTACCGTGTCCAAATTGACATGAACCAGGACGGGGCTTTGCCGTCATGATTGGATTTTTACTAACATTTCGGCAGCATGCCTATAAAAAGCCGCCTTTTTGTGATATTTCCCATGATCCTTTGCTATCCTAAAAATAAAGCCTTATGCAATGTTACATTTTTCAAATTTGCAATACGTCTGTGAAAAATATCTTTGCTAAGGGAAACTTAAAACTTATGAAAATACCTTTATTACTGTTATGGCTACAACTTTTCCACTCCCATTTGATATGTTTACCACGCCGTTTTCGAAATATTAGACAATAGGAGGGTTTTAGGCGCGTTTTTTTTTCAACACAATGATTTTGTATACTTCAAGTACATAAATTAGAAACTATGACATTTATCGCAACGTTTGAACAATATGGCTGCATGACTTAATATTTTCGTGTGTGATAAATGTTTCTATTAATAGGCATGCTTCCAGACTGAACAACATGGCTGCATGACTTCAATATTCTCGTGTGTTATAAATCTTCCTATTTATAGGCATGTTTCCGGACTAAACAATATGGCTGCATGACTTAAATATTCTCGTGTGTTATAAATGTACCTATTAATAGGCATGCTCCGGACTTCAATAATCTCGTGGGTTATAAATGTTCCTATTAAAAGGCATGCTCTTAGACTGAACAATATGGCTCCATGACTTCATCATTCTCGTGTGTAATAAATGTTCCTATTAATAGGCATGTTCCCGGACTATACAATATGACTGCATGACTTCAATATTCTCGTGTGTTATAAATGTTCCTATCAATAGGCATGCTCCGGACTGAACAATATGGCTGCATGACTTCAATATTCTTGTGCGTGATAAATGTTCCTATCAATAGGCATGTCACGGACTAAACGATATGGCTGCATGACTTCAATATTCTCGTGTGTTGAAAAATTTCCTATTAATACGCATGCTCCCGGACTGAACAATATGGCTGCATGACTTCAATATTCTCGTGCGTTATAAATGTTCCTATTAATAGGCATGTTTTCGGACTGAACAATATGGCTGCATGACTTCAATATTCTCGTGTGTTAAATGTTCCTATTAAAAGGCATGTTCCCGGACTAAAGAATATGGTTGCATGACTTCAATATTCTCGTGTGTTATAAATGTTCCTATAAATAGGCATGTTCTCGGACTGACTAACAAGACATTTTTCACAAGAAGGTAGGATTTTAGAAATGTTGAGCAAATTTTGAACAAAATTGTTTCGTGTCGTGGAATGTGGGACTGTTATTGTAGTAAAGTTTGTTCTCAATTTGATACATTGATATATGCGTAACGCTGCCCTGACATATATGTTTTTATTTTGTTACAGTTATTGATTGAGGTACAAATGTATAGAAAACGTATAGAACTAGTGGGTCGCGGTTTTACTTTACCTATAATCCTTAAGATAATTCAAAACTCATTCTCAACTGCAATTTTTCAGTCTGTGTAATCATACAACGCTAATGGTGATAGATTTATAAGAATTGCTATATAGTATTGGTTCAGTGAGTAAGCATGTGAGCATTACGATGACATTGCAGGACACAACATAGTGAAGATAGATGATAGATAGATAGATTTTCAGGTTTGCGTCATTTGGAAAAGAGAAGAAAAAAACGACTGGAGTGAACTGTTCACCGTCAAAGGTCAGTCCGGTTCGTACTCTCGATCGGGAGATATCATACTTCGCCCGTTCGGGAGATCAGGACATGCGCAGTTCGAGTCTATTCAACAACGAAGCCTCGCCCTAGTTTTTGCTGTAGTCGCTTTATATGTGCATTATTTCTTAATACTCCGTTTTATTGAAATTAAAAAAATGAAGATTTTTAAAAGATACAAAAGTGTGCATTTGGCTTTTATAATATTTTCAACAATGTAAGTTAAAAATAAGTCTCGAACCAAACTTCAAATGTTTTTTCCATGCAATCCCGTTAAAGCGCGACTTCTTGATGGTAGCACATAATAAAAAGTCACTTTTCTTCAAATTTCTTGAATATTCCACGGCAAATTTTAAAGGCGCGCGGTAAAATGATAATTCATATGCCATCATTTTATTCCGTAAAGAAAAAAGAAAAATTTAAACCCCGAGCATGATTGCGCTCCCCGCGCTCGAAATTTGTTTGTTTCTCATATGATTCTTACACAAAATTCGAATTTTGATACATTCATTTTTGGATACTTTCGTAAAGTAAGTATCTTCTGATCAGGAGACTAAAACTGTTCTCCCGATCGTGATTACGAGCCGGGCTGAATGTTGGTGTTCTTATACTCAATTCTTAGTTCCTTAGCAATTCGTAATGTATTCTAAAGAATATTAATCATAATTTGTTTACTAGTTACCCCATTCTTCAGGTAGTAAATTATATTGACCTAAATATATTATGTTTTAACACGTTCGTAAAAAGTAATAACAATAACTTCACTGGCAATCAATGGCGTGGTGGCATGCTCAAAAGGGCTCCAAAATTGTCCTAAGAATATATTGTCGTAGGCAAGTAAAGTTTTCTTATGTCCAATTTTATTGGAAAATATTCTATGAACAAATAGGTTACTTCTTTTACCTCTGGCTTAACATATATCATCTTGGAAAAAACATATTGTGGAAAAAATGTGCTATGTGCTGAATTAATGCAGAATTAAGAACGTAAAATACGATAATTTCAAAATGGCACTTTTGGACATAGGACAACGTTACTTTCCTGGGACGATATTTTCAATTCCATTTTATACCCAACTTCTGCAACTTTTTTGAAATTTGTATTATAAGCAAACCAAACATTGATCAAAAATTTCGAGTATTTGTTGTGATTAACAATAGAAATGTATTATAAAAACAGTCCTACTTTTATAAGCCACGTATTATTCTATTTTCGTATTTCAAAATCAAAACCAATGTCTTACGTCAAAATGGATTATATTCCCCAATATGACCTGCTCCTCTTATGTAAGACATGGCCAAAAATAACACTCAGATGTATCCAACTTGCCATCGAATCATCAAAAACAAATCACATAATAATAATATCAATCGTCTAATCATCAATAGAAAAAAAACTGAAAAAGAAGGGGCATCGACGCTGTCTTTTATACATGATATAAAAGTGTATTTAAGCTCCATATTTTTTGACACTATGGAGTATAAATGAAACATAAGTTATAAGGTAAAGAAAGAGCTGAATTGACATATTAAAAACAGAATACTTATTTCAAATTAGATAATCATCTAACAGCTACGCTCCTGATAATAACGAAGAGTGCTGGATTAATTGACATACCAACCATTAACTGCTAATTTCAAGTCAAGTCATTACCTAAACAGCTCCTCTCGTGGTACTCACAAAGCACTGGACTGACATACCAACCATAAGCTGCTAATTTCAAGTCAAGTCATTACCTAAACAGCTCCTCTCGTGATAATCACAAAGCACTGGACTGACATACCAACCATAAGCTGCTAATTTCAAGTCAAGTCATTACCTAAACAGCTCCTCTCGTGATAATCACAAAGCACTGGACTGACATACCAACCATAAGCTGCTAATTTCAAGTCAAGTCATTACCTAAACAGCTCCTCTCGTGATAATCACAAAGCACTGGACTGACATACCAACCATAAGCTGCTAATTTCAAGTCAAGTCATTACCTAAACAGCTCCTCTCGTGATAATCACAAAGCACTGGACTGACATACCAACCATAAGTTGCTAATTTCAAATCAAATCAACACCTAAAAATTGCTCTCATAATTTCTTATGTTTTCTCTGGAAAGGACGCATAACGCTTTGTGAGTAGTTTTGATACATTTTTAGACCTCGTATGTGCTGTTTTCGTTAGAAAATGCAGACCAGAAAGTCAAAAATAAACAATATAATTGTATCAAATCAAACTAACGTACGAAACTCTCTACAGTGTATTACACGTAGCGCAGCCAGCTGACCAGTGGAGATTCAAATGCTTGTTCTAAATAACCAGTTATTGCTAATTCTGTAGAGCAAAAGCTAAACTTGATTATAAATCGACAACAAAACATAGCTGCGGAGCAGAATGAAATAAGAAAGCAACTCTCAGCCCTTCAGCCCTTACATCTATCCCATCACAATTAGAAAACCTGCAAGAATCTTTGGAGTCAATAAAACAACAGTTTCTGAGGTAGAAAACTCTATTAAATTTGTCTATAAAGATGTAGATAATGTTAAAACCAATTTATCGAATAAAGCTAACTGCTCCGATATCGATGATTTCAACTCTCATCACGAGCGTCTTGAAAATTCTTTTATAAAAAACTCGGTGATTTAGAAAATACATCAAAAAGACGCAATATTGTCATTTCCAATGTTCGCGAGATTAGTGAAGGTTCTGGCTAAAAACTGAAAAGTTTGTAAAAGAAGCACGTATACACATTGCATGAAAAGGTCTTGCAGTCCAAAAGCAGCCCAAAAAACTGGGTATTTTGAAATACCCCAAAAGTGGGTACTTTTATGTATTACGTCATCTTATAAGCCTACACATTTGACTATCCCACACTAAGCGTATGGAATTTCTTATTTTTTGTTCATGATTGCCCAAAATTTTAATGGGTATCCTAAAATTTTCGAGACGGATAGTCAATAGATATTCAAAACATTTTGCCGCTGCTTTTTAATATTCATCGTCGCCTTTTTAAGAAAATCAATAAAACATTTTATCAGCAATCTGTTTTGTTGATTTTCTTAAAAAGGCGAACGATGACTTTCAAAAAGCAGAGGCAAAAAGTTTTGAATATCTGTTTACTATCCGTCTCCAAAATTTCAGGATATCCAGTAAAATTTTGGACAATCCGAAGCGGAACATAAGAAACCCTATACGTTTAGTGTGGACTAATCAAATGTGTAGGCTCATGCAATGACGTGATACATACAATTATCCAATTTTTTGGATTTCAAAATACACAGTTTTTCGGATTGCTCCCGGACTGTCTTGGCAAAGTTGATGTAAAATAACAATAAATAAAGTAAATTATACGCTTGTAAATGAGAAAAGGAATAACTTCTGTATAATAGGACGTTTTAGATATCGGTAAAGATAAAAAGGGTGGTTATGCTGTGACACACGTTAATGCCAGGAAGGTTCTTTTGAAATTTTCTGTTTTACTTTCACCTGACAGATGCCTCTAATTTCCCCTTGACCCGTTGACGACGGTTTTACGTAGTTTTCAGGTAAAGATACTAGGATTTGCTGTCGTTTAAACTTTTTTTCTAGTAAGTCATATTATATTGACAACTATTCGTGATGTTCAGGTCTTTCTTTCTTCGATTAAATCTTTCAGCATTTGTGTGTAATATTGCTTTATCAAGTGAGCCCATAGGTAAAGATCATTGGAAATTAAATTGTTCCTTGCTTAGTGATCCACTTAATGTTTCATTGATTAAAGATGTAATTTATGATATTTGTGTTGCTCATGCAAATGATAAATGTTAGATATCACATTATTAAATATGCGAAGGAGAATGATCGGGAAAACAAGTTAGAAAAGAAGGTTATTACTGCTGAGCTTTTTAATAGTGAGAAGGAAAATTCCACTTCTCCTACTTCTTAATGCTATTTACGATGTTAAGTTAAGGAGATTATGATTCGATCCCCGGCCAGGTAGGTGGAGTTAGGGGAGAGAAAACTCGTTTTTCTTAATCTTTAAAGATGGAATCGCAATCGTTGTAGTGTTAAAACTCTTGAGTTGGATAGTGATATTACTATAATGAACTGTCATGATATACTAGATGCTGAAAAGTTTTTTTTTTTTTTATAGCGCCCTATATAGCTGTACATTACCTAGCCTTTCTGATGTTAATGTATTCTGTAACCGTCTGCCTAAGTTTGTTAAGCTGAATAATGATGAGCGTGACCTTGTGAGGGTATGCTTTCTTTATAAGAGTGTAAATTAGCTCTTATTTCTATGTTAAAAAATCATACTCCAATAACTGATTATTTTTCGGTTGAATTTTATCAGATTGTTTGGTTTCTCTAAAATTTGCTCTTTTTTTTCTATAGACATTCTCTTGTGAGCAGTAGTGGGTATACTTTCGCTTCTTCTGAAACCGAACAGAAATCTTAAAAGGATAGAAAATTGGAAGCCTATTTTGTTATTGAATGCGGATTATAAGAAAGCCGTTAGATTTATCGCAGATCTTATTCAGGGTGTTTCGCAGAGCGTACCAAGGGTGTTTTGCAGAGCGTATTAACGGTGTTTTTTAGAGCGTATTAAGGGTGTTTCGCAGAGCGTATTAAGGGTGTTTTGCAGAGCCGTATTAAGGGTGTTTCGCAGAGCGTATTAAGGGTGTTTCGCAGAGCGTATTAAGGGTGTTTTGCAGAGCGTATTAAGGGTGTTTTGCAGAGCGTATTAAGGGTGTTTTAAATAATAGAATCCATTCAAATTAAGCAGGCTTTAAAAAGGGGTGTTATATTGGGGGAAGCATTCGTACTATTTTAGATGTAATTGTAACACTTACAACATTCCGATTTCTTATTGTTCCTTGATTTCCACAAGACATTCGATACGCTTGAGTGGTCCTTTATTTATGGTGTTCTTAATACTTTTAATTGCGGTGAAAAATGGCATCAAGCAGTGGTTGCTTACTCTGTACTCGAATACATCAGCATGTGTGTTAAACAATGGCTATTTGTCTAGATTCTTTCTTATCAAACGCGTGGTAAGGCAAGGCTGTCCGCTGAGCCTTTAACTGTTATGTTATTATGCTTAAGCATAGCAACAGCTTTAAGGGTATAGTTGCTTGCAATCACGAGTTTAAAGTCACTCAGTACGCTGGTGATACGACAGTTTTTATAGATGATAGTGTGACATCTGTTAAAGCAGTCAATGATGTACTACATGTTTTTGCTCAAGTTTTAGGTCTTAATCCCGAAAAATCTAATCTCTTCCATGTTGAGTCTCCGGTTAGCAATGTCCCACCTGATTGTAATTCTTTTGGTTTTAATATTACTTACGATCCTATCAAATGTCTGGCAGTGTTTATCACCATAAAGCTGATTTCTTAAAGCTGAATTACTTGACCAAATTATCCCGTCTTAAATCCAAATTGCAGATCTGGTATCAGATAGATTTGACACTGATTGGTAAAATTACAATTGTTAAGACTTTGGAATTTCCCAGCTTGTGCTCCTTTTCTCTGTCCTTCCACCCCGACCCTTTCTTTAATGAAAGATGTGGAGAGAAAACAAATCAACTTTATTTCGAATGGCCAGCCCGATAAAGTCCAGAGAAATACTCTTACTCTTCCCACGTATTTGGGCGGGCTGAACGCGGTCAATATATCCCATATTTTAGACGTTATTAAGATTGCATGTGCTAAGCGGTATATTGATGTTGTCTTCAGACCCTCAAAAGTATTTTATAATTCTTATCTTAAAACTTATGGAAATGTTTCTTTTTCGCTGTAATTTTCAAAATAAAGACATTTGTGATATTCGTAATCATTTATTCGTCAAGTCTGGTATGCGTGGAGCAATTGCTCGTATGCCACAACTGTGGACAATTATAGTTGCCAAAATATCTGGAATAGTCATCATATCCTAATTAATAATCACCCTATATTCAATAAGTTACTCTTTAATAAAGGTGTTAGGTATATTACTGATATTGTTAATAACGATCGGAATTTTGTTTTACATACAGTGACTTTAAGAGGTTTACAATAATGATGCATTGTTCTTCGCGCATTATTACGCATTAGTTGTTCTGCTCCTTAAAGTTTTTAACAGTCAGACCCGACCTGATAAATAAGCAGATTGAGTCAAACTTTTCCTCTTTATTTTTTTTATTCTGAATACCACAAGTAAATAGGATCAAATTTCCCTTATCAATGGCTCCATTGTATTTGTTCTCCTGTTGGTCCTGAGTTGTTGTGGAAGTCCTGTTAGTATCAAGTTAGCATTGGATATGTGGTTCAGCAGTTATTTTAATTAAGATAAGTGGTCTCATTGTTTGCTACAGTAAGTTTGTGGCTATGATTTGCTGGAACAAATTTTTAAGGAGATGGACAAATCATGGGAATCATATCAGCAATACCAAGGTCTTGGAAGAACAACTTGACCAAAGAAGCAACCCTTACTATTGAGGAGGTATTTCTCAATAAACTTGTTAAGTATCATAGACTAACCCGTTCTTTTTTTAACTTCTTTTGAATGCAGTCCACCCCCCCTCCCCCTCCGTTCCCTTCCCTGTCAAAGATTACTAGGAGCGTATTTTTGCGATTGAAGGTATTCCATATTTGGAATACCATATTTTCAAATTGTGTTATAGCTGTACGTGACACTCGAATCCGTAAGTTATTTTTGATACCTTTTTTTTTTGCATCTCTATCTCGCAACGAACTCTTATCTGTGTAATATTAATAAGCATAATAATAATTTATGTACGTTTTGTTTAATTCATGTTGAATGATTGGAGCACCCTCTTCTGGTCATGTTATTGTAGCTACTTATTCTGGGTTTGCATTGCCCGTGATTATCTGCCGTTATCAATAATCGATGCCATGTCCTATTGTGTAGTTTCTTTTGGCTTTACAAATAAGAATTTATTAGGATATAATTTTACCATATTCTATGATAAATACTTTAATGTAAAATCTGCAAAACCCTTCCTACTTTAAGAGGTTTTAATAGGTATATTAAATCAAAGTTTTATTTCGAGTATTACATCGCCTTAAAGAATAATGACATCAAACTCTTGGCAAACTTTAATGTGCTTTTTTCCATGAATTTCATATTATTACTTATACAAAAAACATGTATGCTGTACTGCTTCTGATAGTCATGATAGTACATATAAAGGTTTTTTGTATTCTGTTAGCCTGTTCTTATGTTTATTTTTAAGTGCATAATTTTTTCTGACTTTGTAGTCCATAGAAAAAATAATGTTATGGTATTCTTATTTTGCAATAATGAATCAATTTATATATGTTTCAAGATAGAAGAATAAATAATGGAGAATTTTTTTCTTTCGTGATGATGAAGAGAACTGAATAAATTGACCAAATTTTAATGTATAAAGAATTATTTTGAATTTGCAATTATGACATTACATCATTAAAATGCAACTCTAAAACGGAATAAGATATCAATGTGTTTTTTCTACTAATTTGTTTCTTTAATAGTCCTCTATCATATATATGAAAATACACATTCTTTCAGAAGGCATTTAATTTCTCATAAGTATTTGCACACCGTTTTTTTACAAGACACATTGCAGACGAAATCCCTCAGCCACATAAAAAAAAAAAAAAATATGGCTGAACACCATCAGCAATGAAGAAGTGCTCACCTCATCTCGGATGCAGCCGCTCTCTTTGGTAGTCCAAAAAGAAGATGGAGAATGTATGGTCATGTGTTACGAATGCAACCTGAGGCTCTATCAAAAGTGGACCCCACAAAGTAAGAGGAGAAGAGGCAGACAATGAGAAACTTGGCGCAGGTCTGTTTGAAATGGAGCAGAAGGAATATTGTCTCAGCTTTGGTATCGATGGAAGAAAGGCTCGAGATCGTGTGCTATGGAGAACCCTCGTAGATACCTAATGTACCACCGGGACACGATGAGCCCTGAGTGAGTGAGTGAGTTTCTTACAAAACTTTGATATATGCAAGCCATGCAAGCGCGCATGCCTCATCGCGTACCTGTTTACAGAAGTTTGATTAAAAACATATTTCAAATAGAGTTGTGTCTCACTACACGATATGTAAAATTCATAACTTGCATGACAGAGAAATCATACCTAAGCTTACCACCATAGGGATGTCAATGGTATAGATACATGGTCAGTTTATATATGTTAGAGGAGGGTTAAAGCCAGTTTGATCATGACGCATCTTAAAAGAATTGACATCAATTACGAAATCATCATCTAAAATTGCAATGTATATAGTTCATTCAGTGTCATTTCATCCACTTCGCTCGGAAAACTTGTATTCTTTCATACTTTCTCATAGCAAAACACACACAACACCATACATACCATACGCCCAAACACCCATACATATACCGTTGCATTTTCAAAGAAATTGTGCTGTGCTTTATCAACTTTTTCAAATCTGAATCGGCAACTTCTTTCAAACTTATTACAGAAATATCACATAACCAATATTCACGTGTTCAATTGCATACAGGGGAATCTTATTGACCAATCAAATACTGGGGGAATCTTAGTCGTCTGCACAATTCACGCACAGTATGGGACCAAGCGATAGTTACAATTTTTTGCTCAAACGCCCACCTGGTTGGTTGGGAAACAAAATTCAAATTTCCCTGGCAGTTGATTGGTACTGAAGAAATCACATTCGGCTAAACTCGGTTTGAAAAGATCTATAAGGCAAGAGTATTATTCGTATATCATAATTTACTGAATATTGCATTTTCTAATTAACTTACCCACTGGAGTGGTAGATGGTATGTATTCAAAACTGCTAAGTGCGCCGACATGGAAGGGGACATAAAATGTGAAGAACGTCAAGGCTGAAACTGTTACAAACAGTAATATCAGTGACAACCGACAAGATCTCATCGTGACAGTCTGTCTCTTCTCAACAAGTGTATAACCTCTCTGCCTCGCCACCTCTCTTAGTCTCTGTCTCGTTGTAAAATGTAGCGACACCAAACGTGTCTTTTATTCTTGATAAAATCTGTTATTGAAATTTCATATTTCGATAAACAGAAAATGACCGTCGGATTATAAAACATATTTTCCTTCTTGTTTAATCTTAGAAAGTTGTACAATAAAAAGCTATGAAAGATCTACAGATAAAGATTATTCTACTTATTAACCAAATAAAGTAGTTCAAATGATTTCCAAATCATATACTACAAAAGCTTTAATATTATACACTAATTTGTAAACTTATCACGTGGGTGTCATGTAAATAAAGAAAGATTGAGTGAATATATGTTGTGGGTTATGAATTAAATTAATGTCTTGTCATGCTTCCTTTCAGGCATAAGATCGAGCTCCTTTACAGGCATCTCATGGTAGCTCGGAACTAATTATTTGCCCCATAGAAGCCTATGATGAGTTAAGTTTGGGGTCCTTTTTGTACCAGAATGTTATAGATTTGAGATCTTTTTCTAAAAGTACCATCTAATATCTCTTGGATGAGAATACTTTCACTAGGAGGTCACCAGAAGTTTTGGTCCTTTTTTTGGCTGAAGTGAAGAGGTGATATACACCCTCACCAAATCACTTAAATTTGTGTATGGGTCCATTGTAAAATAGTTCCCCATGAAACTTTTACTGAAATAAATCTCGTCAAGTTTGGATATGCGTAGTCAAGACCTATCTTTTCTCTACCGTTCCTGAAATTTTCAACTTCTCAGCTTCCTGTTCCATGACATGGGATTTCTCGAAAATATTTGTATTAGCCTTTTCTCTGAGGGTTCTCATTTTTGGATGGCGGAGTGATACCTTATTAGTTCCGTGCTACCTATAGTAATGCAAACTTCTTCCTATCTCTTTAAGATTTATATCACTGCATCCGGTACTAAAATCCCACCAACCAATTATGACCCAAAATTACACTGGACCATTTGGGTCCCAGAAAAACAGCTAGAATTTGACTGTGTAATATGTAACATATGAAAAATACACAAGTATGATATGCTCATAGTGGTCTATCATTAAAACTAACAAAAACAGTAAGAAAATAGTATTCCCTTGGAAAATAATTTTATAGAGGGTGTTTTTTTACAAACATTTACGTATGTTATGAGAGCTAACTTTGAAAAGTACCCTTGGGAATATAGCTAATAACCAAGAAATTAGCAAATTTGCATACAAATATGATTGGAGCCATTAATTTTACTATGCTATAGCATGGAAAAATATAGCCTTTTGCCATTCAATAGAGGTCAATATCTTTTAAACAATCAGAAATCTCTAAAAAAAACATGCCCCCTCTCCCCCTAAAATTCAGCAACAAATATGCTATGCCTTCCAAGACAAGCCTGTTTAGTGCAAATTTAGTCTCTCTGCTTTGCTAGACCATAAAAAATGACTGTTATCTTATTTTCATGACAACTTTTATGTGCAAAGTCAGGACCTTTGTTAATCAAAACAATGTAATTTAGTGACCTGTGATGACCTATGTCAATCTGAGTAACAGAGTTCTGCCCAAAACAAGACATGAACATTTATCACAGTACAACTAGATACATTTTCATGAAAATCAAATGCTACCATTGGCCAGATCTACTACAAAAAACTTAAAATACATCATAAAAAGACTCATTTTCAAGGAAAATACCATTTTTTGTACAAAACGTTAACAAGATTTAGACTTTCAATGAAATCTAGGGTCAGTTTCCCCTCAGCAAACGACTATTCCCATGAACGAAAGTTCTTTAATAGCTTTACAATCAGGCCCAGAGAGAAAGAAAAATACTGTTGACCCCCTCCCCTCTTTTAATTTCCTCAAGCACATTACTTTAGGAGAATTATAATGGTTCTTTGTTTGAAATAATCATCTAATGGGTATGCTATGTGATTTAGGCCTTAATTGCCTAACATGCTTTTGAAGCTTAACTTACCATGTATACTTACCAGCATTTGCAGAATTGATCAAGTGGACCACTGAAATGCCCAATTTTCTCCCCCAATCTGGGTCATCTGAGCCAAATATGTCACTCTTTGTACTTATTTAATGAATTTGTTATCAAACATTTTGAAATTGTCACACATTCCTTGTTAAAAGTACATGTAATATACATATACCCAGTCTCGCTACAGGTAGTACGGAACTAATTATTTGCCCCATTGACGCCTATGATGAAATAGTCAAGTTCGGGGTCCTTTTTGTACCAGAATGTTATAGATTTGAGATCTTTTTCTAAAAGTACCATCTAATATCTCTTGGATGAGAATACTTTCACTAGGAGGTCACCAGAAGTTTTGGCCCTTTTTTTGGCTGAAGTGAAGAGGTGTTATACACCCTCACCAAATTACTCAAATTTGGTTTGGGTCCATGGTAAAATAGTTCCCCATGAAACTTTTACTGGAATAAATCTCGTCAAGTTTGGATATGCATAGTCAAGACCTATCCTTTCTCTACCGTTCCTGAATTTTTAAACTTCTTAGTTTCCTGTCCCATGAAATGGGACTTCTCGAAAATATTTTGTTAGCCATTTCTCTGAGCTGAGGGTTCTAATTTTTCTCATCTCATAAGACTACCGCTTTCCCGTAAAATCAGCTGACTAAAGTTTCCTATCTTATTCACTTGCTGACGAGTCAACTTTAAGAGTGGTGGTGAAGCGTACTTACCACAAACGTTGTAGGCTATTCAAATGTCTTTATTCAACGAAAAAGAAAACGCTATTCTTTATTGGCTGTTTTAATTTGATTTTGTTCAAAAGCATGGAAAATAACAATATACGATTACCATATGAGAAGATTTGAAACTCAATATAATGCAGGAAGAACAAGTTTCTTATCTTAATCCATCTGATAGTACGGGGAATATTTTCCTTGAGGCAGAAAATAAAATCGTCATCTCTCATTATACCTTACCGCTCCTTTCTCCTGAGTATGGAGATTGAGGCTTCTCTTAGCAAATTCTTCCATTTCTTTCTGTCTCTTGCTACTACTGTAGCTTCTCCCCAGCTGTTCTATCCAAAACTGTTGCTCTCCTTTTCTGCCACTCTTCTCCATGTAGTCGTTGGTCTTCCCTTCTTTCTTCTACCTTCTGGTGTCCAGGTGATGGCCATTCTGTCAAAGTTTTCTTCGTCCTTTCTTAATACATGAGCTAACCATGTCCATCATTTCTTAAATATCTCCTTGCTTATCTCCACTGTGCCTGTTCTTTCATATAATTCTTCATTGGTGACTTTCACTGGCTATCTATTTTTTTAAATAATTCTACGGCATCTCCTTTGAAATACATCTAATTTCTTTTCTTCAGCTCAGTTTTGTCAGCTTCCCGATTTCACATCCATAGAGGAGTACTGAGATTACATTTGATTGAAATATTTTCAGTTAAGTTTTTATCCAGTAGATGTTTGATTTTCAAGTATTGCCAAGTTGTCTGGAAAATGCCTGTGTCAGCCCAATTCTGCGTTTGATGCCTTCATCATTGCCTCTTTCTTTAGACAGTGTTGCACCGAGATAGACAAAGCTATCAACATCTTCAAGCTGTGCATTTGCAACTTTAATTTTTCCATCAGATTTGTTGTTATTGCGCATGATCTTTGTCTTTTTTTTAATTAATTTTCAGACCAAGCGTTTTACCTGCTTCATGTAGTTTGCTTGCTTTGTCTTGGACTTGTTCTTTGGTTCTAGACAGAACTGCAATGTAATCAACGTAGTCAAGATTATCTAGGGCTGCAAATAAGTTAAACCGGATTTCATTCCTTCTGCCGTGTGTACTGGTTCTCATCATCCAGTCAATAGTAAGTGTAAATAGAAAACCAGACATTACACATCCTTGGTTTACCCTAGTTTTCACAGAAAACCAGTCAGTTAGTTTTCCATCGCTTAGCACTGTACATTTGCTGCCATCATACCAGTTCTGTATAATATTTCTTTATTTCCTTGGTATCCCAGAATGAGCCATAATCTTCCACATCAAGTTGAGGTATACTGTGGCTTTCCACTCCAAGCATTGTTCTATTATATTTCTAAAGGTGATTATTTTGTTCAGTAGTTCCTCTGCCATTCCTAAAGCCAGCTTGATTATAGCGAAGTTTGGTATCTATTGCGCTACGCAGCCTGTCAACAATTATCCTTCCAAATATCTTACTTGCTGTTGGTATTAAAAATATACCTCTGTAGTTGTCACAAATTGACATGTCACATGTTTTTTCCCCATGCATATGGCACTTCTTCTGTATCTAAAATTTGTTTGAATAATGTAGTTAAGGTCTCCACCGTCAAATCCATACTACCTTTTCACATTTCAATGCTTGTTCCATCCACTCCTGGTGCTTTTCCCTTCTTTCGTAATATTTGACACAGCATTCTTGATTTCTTCGGCTTGGATTTCACCCGTCTCGACATTAATATCATTTTCGTTTACCTCTATACCTTGGTTAGTTGCCTCTGGCATAGATTGGTTTAAAGTTGATTCGAAGCGATCTCTCCATCTTTCTCTCATCTCATCTTCTCCAGTGATAAGCTTTCCACTTCCATTCTTTACTCCAACATTCTTCTTTCTTCCTTTATAACAAATCTTCTTTGTAATTTTGTATAGACCACTCATGTCTCCAGGTGATGCTGCATCTTCTGCTTCTTTTGCCATATTATCTACCATCTTTCTTTTATCTGATCAGACCCTTTTTTTACTTCTCTGTCTTTCTATTCGTATTCTGCTCTTTTTAGCTGACTTATTCTTTCAGATTTTGCTTCATCTATTTTACATTTGAGATTTTTCCTGTCTTCAATAGCTCTCCATGCGTTTAGCCCAAATCCATGGTTTACTTATGCCTTCCTTTTCCCTAATACTTTCTTTGCAGCATTGATGTGTGCTGTGTCAATGTTTACCCACTTTTTGTTTATACTATCATTCCTGTCTTCTCCTCATATTCTTGTTCAGCTCTTTGTTATAGTCATGTCTTACTTCTGCATATTTTAGTCTATTTGACTCAAAAATAGATCTTGATGTTTAATTCTTTTTCTCCTCACCTCTCAGATTAACTCGTTCGGTCGGTCGGTCGATCGACCGGTCGTATATGAAAAATGATATTAAATCTTATGGATTTAACTGGACATACGGATATAACAAAATTTAATATAAGCGACATGAAAAAACAATATTACAATTTAAAAACGGTGTTTGTTTTTTCACAAAGACATTCAAGTTAGGTATATCAAGATAATACAAAGGTTTTGAGCTTCTTCTTAAACATGTATAAAGAGATAGAAGTTTTTATTTGACAATTCCACATTCTTGTTCCAGCGCACCTCACCTGAGAATATGCAAGACAAGTACGTGCAGACGTGTGTAAGGCTGGGTGATATTATCTTTTAAACGTGTTAAATACTTATGCAAACTATTATCTAGCGTGACAAATGTTTGAAAACAGGTCGGTAAAAGGTTGTGATGTTGCTGGTAAACAAAGTAAGATTGTAATTAAATAGGTCATTTAACTTTAACATTCTTAAATGTTGAGATCAAGGTTGATAACGGGCTTTTGAAATAACTCTAAAAATACGTTTCTGAAGAAGATATCATCTTTCAAGAGTAGAAAAAGCAGAATTTCCTCATAAGAGTATATCATCATTATCGTCTGGGGAGAAAATGCCTGCGGCGACTTAAGATACTTACATTTTTGGCCACTCTTTTAGTAATGCTTGAAACGTGCTCTTTCCAATCAAATTTATTATCAATATGAATCCCTAAGAATTGTGCTTGTGGATGAATATACTTTTGGATTATCAAGAATAACAAAAAACTGTTGACAGTTTTAATGGTAAAAATAACAAGCTTTTTTTCACATTTAAGGATAATTTATTTGCATTGAACCAAGAGCATACTTTAGGGAATTCTGACGAAGCAATATTCAAAGCATTTTAACTTTTATGATCTTGGAGATACTTGTATCATCAGCAAAAAGATTATAATTGGATTTACTAGAAGAGTGATAAATATCATTTATATAGTAGTATAAGTAGCAGTAGTCTCAATATTGAACCTCGTGGAACTCCTATACTAATTTGTACACGTGGTGAATTAGAGTTATTATAAGTCACAAATTGCAAACGATTTTTTTAATAACACTTAAACCAGTTATCAGCTAGGCCACGTACACCATGATTATATAACTTCTTGAACAAAATATTGTGGTCAATAGTGTCAAGTGCTCTCGACAAATCAATATAAATACCAATCGTATCTTTCTTACTATCCATTCCCTTTACATTCTGACAATATCATCAACAAGTTTTAAAGAAGCAAGAACGATTTTTCGCAAATTAGATAACGCCAGTATAAACTGTTTATCAAAGAACTGTCCGTACGTCGTACCTGATTTTTCGTGATAGCAACTATCATAACCGAATACGCAGGCGACGAATCGTTGTAATTGGTTTAAAACCAAATTGGTTTAAATACAATAAGTCATGTTTAATTATGAAATTGTATAATTTATTTTAAACAAGTCTTTCAAAAACTAGCTAAACTTGGCAAAAGGTGAAATAGGGCAATATCCGAACAATCCTTTTCATCGCAAAACAAGCTTGTAAATGGGAATGACTTTGGCTATTTTGAGTTCAGATGGGAACACTGCCTTAAAAAAAAAAAAATTGATGACCTGCACAAGATATCAATATTATCGTAACTTGCTTATTTATTTACTTCATTTGTTATGCTGTTTCAACGAAGAGATTTTCCATTATTGAGTGAGATATGATCTTCAGTGCTTTATCATTGCACTTGAAATAAAAAGAAAGTTTTAAAATATTGCTGCTTAAATAATTCATACTATCTTCGACGTGAGGTATTTTACTGTCAAGATCAGAGTGATGGTATAAAAATAGTTCATACAATTTTTCATAAATCGCTACAGGGTCAGTACAGGCTTTTCCTTCTTTACTAATAAAACCATTGAGATGTACACCATCTTTCCTCCTCTTATTCGAGTATTTGGTCATCTGGGAATTTTGAACATCCAGGACTCTTTGTCGTGAAAACGTTCTACAATTTGTGCACAAGTAAACATCACGCTTTATTCTACGTACGCACGATACATATGTTTCAAACTTTAAAATGATTTTTTCTATGATAATTCCTCCACATTTGCACAATTTCCTGCAAAAATACCCAAGCGAACGTAGAGATTTAAGCCTCTAAACGTGACTGACTTCACACTGGCTATGATGGTAAAATGCTTTTGTTTTTACTGACAAACTGTTTGTTCAGATTTACGCCCGTTATTGTAACGTCATCCGAATACTAGAATTAAGATTTCATTGATCCCTTCCACAACTTTTGACTGTTACTAGAAACCTTTTCAAATACTCATTACAATGATTATGATTAACAAGCCTAATAATAGATGGGAGTTTATTTTTATACCGTCGATATTTAAACATATTGGCTTCTGAAGGGTTTGTTTTTGATATCCGAAAAAGTATATTCTTGTGCTTGATGAAATACAGAATGCCATTTGCTATCCATGGTGATTTATTGATGTCTTTTCGAGATAGAATTTTGCAAACCCGATAATGTTTATTAAATGAAACTGTAATAACTGAATTAAATTTAGTATAATCAGATTGTGTATCAGTTATACATCAAATATCTTTCCATTCAAGAGACGAAAGTTCAGCTTTTAGGTGATTTAGATTTGCTGGTCTTAAGTCATTGCTGAAACTCATTGAACTCCTCTTGATATTAGCTATTTTCCTATCATTTATAATGAAAATTGGGTGTGATCTGAAATATCTGCAACAAAAATTATACTGGATGTAGAACCATACACTTTTGTATAAATATTATCTACCAATGTAGAAGAATTATTTGTAATTCTGGTTGGCTTATCAATTGTAGGGTAAAAGCAGTGCTTTCAAACCTTTTATGTCGTAAAGAAGAACTTGAACCCTGCGCAGTCGTTTACTTCCCCGCGCTCGAATTTTGTTTGATTCTTATATGATTCCTATACAAAATTTGAATTTGGATAGATGCATTGTGGGATACTTTCGTAAAGTTTTTCTTAATCGGACGAACAAAATTCTTCTCCCAATCGGGAGTACTAACCGAAATTGTGAAATTTCGAAATTTTAAAACCGCACTCGCGGGACAACCTCCGTTCTCCTCGCCAGACGGGCTTTAATCCACATTAAAATAAACATAAATAAATTTAGTTTTACGGACTATCTTTCCCCGAAGAGCTGTAACGCCTCAACACCGACAAGCCTTTCGTTTTGCCTTTTCCCATACTTTCCTTTTAGACGCAAACGTGATATCTCTTTCATGACATCGTTTTTAAATTGTTTTGGTAAAAAAAATTATACACGATGGAATTACATCTCAATTTTTCCATTTACATCAACATATTTTTTCCTTCAAATTTCAATGCCCAATGGCATGAACTACTTTATATTGGTGATGATATCGTGACATAATCACTGGGGATAGAGCGCTCCTTTATCTCACTAGGCAGTTGCCATTTGATGAACTAATTTGTATTGTTGATAAGATCGTGACGTGATAACTGGGGATAGAACGCTTCTTTATCTCACTAGATAACTGCCATTTAATTACAAAAGAAAGATAAGCAATTTGATTGAAAGCAAATACAGTTATTCGTCCCAAAAATAAACCCTTCAAACGAATAAACAATTTAAATCTGTAAAATCTCAACTTCGATTAAAAAACAGAAACTTACAATACCTGACTAATTTGCCGATTAGTTTTCCATATTCCGTGGTTGTACTCTTTAATGATTCATATGAAAATTATTCGAGGTTCAGGTTTGCAACAAAAATGTGGCGAACGTGGCAAACGCGACGTGATTTAACACAAATATGCCATCAATGAGTAGTTAACTTAAAAGAATTGGAACATTGCCTGACCGTTTCTTCCGATCAAAATGAAGGAAGAATTATTTGTCACCCACTAAGCATCCAAGGAGATATATTCAATACCTTTTATGTGAGTTTTAAAAACAGCGATAGCTAAGTTGCTTTACAATCTGTTAAGAAACATAAAAGATAAATGGATACGAAATAAAAATGCTCATTTCAAATGTCTCATCTCTTAAACAATTATAGAAAAAATGGTACATATTCACAGACCATTGAATAAGATTGCAGTATAGTAATAATAGATAACCTAGTGATATATTTTTTTACTAAAAAAATAATAATTTTAGTACAATTTTTATTATTTTGTTATAGTAAGTTTGGGACTTGCACTAAAAAAATGATGAGAACAGACCATTTTAAAAACTTATTTTTTTTATAGTAAAACAAAAAAAGCACCTGCTCTGGCGGCACATATACATATACCTCACATATGGAAGTACCTTTACCCCTCCCCAGCAAACTGTTATTATCAACATGAGATTGATTTTGATCAATGCAATGCAACTTAACGAACTCATACAATATTTCATACGAAGACAGTAGACTTGCAAATTATGGAAAGATTAGCATTTTAATTACAAGCTACATCAAGTAGAAACCTTGTAACTTTTACGCATGCTCACATATAAGCATTAGGAAATATATCAATTTAGAGAAGCCTGGATTGCTTAGAAAATTTGCTCAGTTGCCTGAAATTGTTTCGTTTGCAAATATGTTAGACGTGGCGCTCTTTCACAACTATCCTCCTTGTCTGTCACAGATTAGCTCAAGAAAACTATATCTGTAGGTTGCACTTTTAAGTTACTAAATCGAAATATAAGTTTGCCTTAGAAAAATTCAACAATAGTAATAAAACATTCTATCCTCAGAATAATCAATGCTGAATTGCATACGTTACTCTATGATCGAAAAATATTACCTGAGAGCATCTGGTTTTAAAGTGGAAACTTGCATGGGCAGTAAAATTTACATTTAAAATAATTTACATACAGAATAACCGGTGAAATAACGTATATTTTGACTTTATCCGGAGGTCCATCACATCCTCCAACTTAAGATGAGCTATGCGATTTAATTGGAATCTTGAATTTGTTCTATTTGGCTCGTTTGAGACATAAATAGAGACATTAATTACAGCATATTAGCAAAGTATTCTATTTGTCAATACAAATATAGGAATGAGTTAATTTTTCTTGCAGTCGCAAAGTATATCAAGTACAATCTTCATGTAGAATTGCACGAATTGATTTGTAATTTAAATTGGAATATTAAAAGAAACGGTTTTGTTCGAAAAATGTATTCAAAGTTTGATGTTTCAGAATTAATGTGTGATTGGCTTCATAGTTATATAATTCTCAAATGTCACGTAGTATAAGTCCTGTAAGTCATTGAATGATGTTCATAACTCTACCATTGACCCTACAACTCCCAAGCGTACGTGCCACGACCGATTTGGTAGTACCAATTTCAAAAGAAAAAACGGGATCATACCAAAATTCTAGAGGTGTGCATGTATATTGTGTTTGTTTTTTTGTGTGAGATTTTATTGAACTGTTTGCGTAATTTGAAGGTAAATATGCAGAATGTTCATTTTTTGTTAAAAAATGTAAAAACGCGAATATTTTTGAAAATAACACAAATTATCTAGTTTAAATCGAATCGGATTTTGCTCATACCTAGCCCTTCTTTTTTAAATATGGGCAAAATGTGTCAAGTTTGATCATTTTTGGTGCGTATTAGCACTTTTTTGAAAACTCATAGCTCCGCGTGTCATTAACGAAATAGGAAACTTCCTTCATCTCCATGTATGGCATAGATTGTCTTTCGAAAAAAGTTTACAACGAAGAAACTTACCCCTCAATCTTTCACGCATTGTGCAATTCTATTGCCGTTTTTTTACACATTAGGGACTTTTTATGACACTGACAAAATGGCTGCTGAAGGATCATCTGCACATAGTGCCCTTCATCTCTTGTTTTAACAAACTTCATAGTATAACGACGGTGGTGAAGAGATGAAAATTTATACTATTCTTTTATGCATCATTTAAAAATTAACGACATGTACACTGCACTTTAGCCTGTAGGCTTAAGTGAGAACAGTAGTATTGTGCATTTATTTGAAAAATAATTTTGTATGAAACTAGTTGGGATTTAGTTGTTAGGACAAATATGTCATATGAAGCAAGTATATGTGGGCCACTAATATAATTAACATGATTTAGGTACTTTTAATAGTAAGTTTCAAGCAATAAGACTCAATGCTATGAATACTGCTCCCTACATTTGATGTGGGGGGAATTCAAAACGTCAACACTTGGCGCCAACGTAAAGCTGGAAAATGCTTCATGGAAGCTCCAACACTATACTATGCTACCCCCAACAGTCAAACAGTCACGTACGTATTCACCCCCATGCTGTAATAAGTCTATACCTAGGGTATATTTTCTACGTACCTCGCCGACAATAGTTTTTTTAGGGTGAAGGTCCGTCCATACATATTTTGGTATGATCTCTAATTTTATTTAGGTGCATCAGTCATAGTCTATTTTTTGTATTGAAAGTCCAACAGTCATATATGTTTCCCACACTGTAGTAATATTTATATGATTCTTGAATGATGTTTATATTTCAACGGAATTCTGTCTATACTTTTGCAGGTCGAACAAGACGTTTTTGATATGGCCGACCTGCCAGCTGTACCACAGGTCATCGACCACGGACCGACCATTTAGCAAGAGAACCAGCCAACCATTGCTCCCAGTTGGCAGACACAAGAAAGTACAAGCAGTCCCTCTTCTTGACCCGCCCACTAAGCGAAGTAAGTTGAATGATGGAAGTAACTTTAGTTTCAGATAAACCCAGATATCATCGTAATGTTTTTCACTTTGTAAAGTCTATTCTTATAGTGTGCTTTAGCACGCCCGGGACCTCATTACATAATGTACGGCATTTTTGGATTATTCACTTCTTATTTATTTTTTTACTTTTACTTTGTCGACAGCTTCAGATAAACACAGAAGTGATGTTTAGAATCGTGATATCAATTTCCACTTTGTAAAGCATTAAGTCTATAAATCATTTAAATGATTAATTTAGTGGTCAAGCAAAGAAGACTTTTAAAGAAACAAAATGGGGGAAAACCGCTCAAAAATCTTATTCCGTCAAGGAGATATTCAAGTTTAAATGTATATGGACAGGTAGCACTACTTTGCATAAAGTGATACAAATGCCCTTCATAAACACCCACCTCAAACACTTTCTTGAGAAATCGATCCCAAAATGTGAAGAATCCGTCTTATTTTAAGGTTCCGAAACGTATGCGAGTTACGTTTTGATTTTTTCGTGACGTAAGGGTAGGACAGTACATCATCATCATCGTCATTGTCATCGTCATCGTCATCGCCATCGTCATCGTCATCGTTATCGTTATCGTCATCATCGTCATCGTCATCATCATCGTCATCGTCATCGTCACCGTCATCGTCATCGTCATCGTCATCGTCATCATCATCATCATCATCATCATCATCATCATCATCATCATCATCATCATCATCATCATCATCATCATCATCATCATCATCATCATCATCGTTATCGCCATCGTCATCGTCATCGTCATCGTCATTGTCATCATCGTCGTCATCATTGTCATCGCCATCGTCATCGTCATTGTCATTGTCATCATCATTGTCATCATCATCGTCGTTGTCGTCGTCGTCGTCATCATCATCATAGTAATCATAATCATCATCATCATATCATCATCTTCATCATCATCGTCATCGTCATCGTCGCCGTCGTCATCATCGGCATCGTCATCGTCATCATCATCATCATATCGTTATCGTCATCGTCATTGTCATTGTCATCGTCGTCGTCATTGCCGTCATCAAAGTTTGATAGATATTTACTGTGCCTTTACTACCTATCTTGGTATCACTATGGCAACTCCTATGGGTTGGGTAAGCATAAAAGTAACGAGGTATGTGCATAAGCTTCTGGTCAATCGTTTAAATTTATATCCAGTGGCTCAACGTAAAAGGGTTACATATTTTCAGGATAATGTTCTTAATTGGAATTCTATTTACCATTGTTGTCATGTTTCTGATATCGATACCAAAGTAAGGTATTTTCAGTACAAATCCATTAACTGCCTCATTGCCACATATTAGGAGTAGAAATCCGAAACAATCTCTTTGTAGCTTTTGTCACTCTGAAATTGAAACAATTATTCATCTTTTTTTGAAGTTGCAGTTTTACACATTCCTTCCGGTTATGTTTTCAAAGCTTCCGTAGTATGGCTGTTTTCCTTTTACACACGTGATTATTTGCTGCGGAGAAACAAGTGAAAGTTACTTAAAGGATTACTTCAGTGGTCAAACATGTCCATCTTATATGAAAGAGAACTTCAAAAGAAACAAAATGGTGAAGACAGCATTCACAAATCTTTTTCCGTTAACTTGGGGAAATTCAAGTTTCAAGTTTGGTATCATTTCTGTAGAAACGAATGAAATCAGGCTAGATGTGATGTCACAAGCTCAGAATCCTCAAAGTCTTTATGTATTTTAAAGAAAGTTTATTTAATTTTTTAACTATTTTGATTATTTATCTTCAAAATTTCTTCAGGTGGTTTATTATGAATACCTTCCATTGATTCAGTTTTACTATTTTTCTGACATATTCCATGATCTATAAGCCACAGTATCGCAGACAAAATATGATAGAATACATAACGACTTTGAGGAATCTGAAGCTATGATATCACAACTAGTCTGATTTCAGTCGAAACTTGTTCCCCTCTTCCTCACCCCCCCCCCTCCCTCCCCCCTCCTCCTCCCTCCCCTCCCCCTCCCCCCCCCCTTCTCCCCCTCTTCACTTCCTTTCTCCTCCTTCCCCTCCGGGAGAAATTTTATAAGTGAAATGTAAGTAGCAGATTATACATATTAGAGAAATAAGCTGTAATAATAAAAAAAAAATCAAAAGTGCCCCTTTTTGAAAATGAAAAGTTCCCCTCAAATACTGCAGTGTCCCCTTGACACGAGCTTTTATTCCGAGACCCCTGTTAGTAATGTATCAGAGCTATATGAACAGTAATGACACTATATTTGGGCTCAATCTTGACCAAAAAGAACTAGCCCGTAGGCCTATAGTGCGAATCTTTACACTCCCAACTCCTTCGCTCTGAACCTCTAATATAATGTTGACTTTAGTGTAAAACAATTCATTTTAGAAGGCTGAATAGCATATAGTCTATGCCTATACCAAAGTGTTAAGCTAAACCTTAGATAAGACAACATTATTATTAAATCAAATGTGAGTTTTAACACCAACATTTTAGCTTTCTTTTACCCTGTATATAGGTTATAGTGTTCAAATAATCATAAAATTTATGATAACTGGATATAAGGAAGATTTGTTACGCCATTCGAATTTTTCTGCAAATTCCAGTCATCTGGTCATGCATAGAAATACATAGTACGAATCTTCATACTCCTAACTCATTCGCTTAGTCTATGATCTGGAGCATGAACGATTACATACATAAAAGATTTACACGCTTTAGCAATGTCAATGGGCTTCAACGTGTGTTTTAAAAAAAGTTGCCCAGGTAACTTGATTTTCGGTATGAAGACCTTCCATATTTTAACCTGAAAATCAGCACACGGAAACTTGAATTAGTTTTACACCTTGTAAATATCATAATAACTCAATTGCTTTCCTAAAAGGATACACATTTTTGTTTAAAAATAACGTTTCGACAGATTTTCTGCGAGCGTCTTGACAAAAATGTGATACGCACGTAAGCATTTTCCCAACCAATAAGAAGATGGGACGCTTGCGTAAGGAAATGATTGACATAATTTGAGTGCGCGTATCTCCTTCGTCTGTGTAACGTTGAGCGTATGTATTAATATCAACAAAAGAACAAGGGCAATAAGGTAGTTAAATTCAAATAATTATATTAGTGCGCAACAACGCAATTGTCGCGTCTTGTAACTAACAGGCAGTGTGGTGTTTTGTTGTATCTGCACCCGTTTTGGCCCCTTCTTTTCAAGTAATACGCGCGCGTTTGCAACATTAGTTGCAACGCTAACGTCTTGTGTACAAGACACTGAAATTCTTTCAGAAAATTGCCAATTTTATCCTTTTTCACAAGGAATTCGGGAAATCTACCAAAACGTAAGTTGAAAAAAGCTGTTCAGCTTTATGTTTGCAAGGGTCAATTAGGCATAAGTTACGGGCGTCGGTTTTAATTTCCATGCTCTTATGTGACCACTGTACTGTAGAAAAGGTCATGTATTAGCAATTGTGTCTACTAAGAAATACATTGCTTGATAGCCGAATGCATTTATCTGATAATATAGTGTGGCATGTACATATTTTCCTGATTTCTGTTTCTGATACTAGGCCTATAGTTTTGATCGATTACACGCAAACATGTTAGGCAATATACATCTCCTTCTCCGCATATTCAATTTCTATTAAAACAAGTATCAGATAGACTCATTATGAAATTGTGATGGTACTTTACAAAACATTGGTAATGGCGGGTTTATAGACCTAATCCATCCACCAAACGCAAAATGACGTCATCCGGCGGCAATTTTGTAAACAAACCAAATTTTGGTAGGTAAAACGCAGCGCAGGGCAAGCAACCAAATCGTACAACGCAGCACGTTAGTAGAAAACGTAAACAAATAAACTAGATTCTCGGTGATTGGTCCAAGACAAATTTTGCCGCTAAAAAGCTTTTTGACTCATCCAGTCATCGAAAACCGTACATATTTTACTCAAGAAGAACTGTTATTTTAGTCTGGAAGCCTAATTTTGGTGACAAAACCACAATTTTTAAATCAATTCTTAGAAGATATATGGACAGATTAGGCCTAATTTAAAAAGTCAGCAAACTTGAATTTTAGCCTAACGATAGATATTCGATAACGCCGAATTTCATCTTATCTTACAAGTTTCATGTTTTAATTAGGCTTACTGTAACGTTAGTAACGTTGGTGTACTTCATTTTTGCTGAAAATAGAGACAGAATTTAAAAAACTACAAGCATAGATTTCGACTGAATTCCTCTTTAAAGGTTAAAGTTACCAACAACATTAACAAGCCTAGACCTAACAGTCACACAGCATTCAATTTGTGCATGCCATAAGATTAAATGCCCAATGTAAACACAAACGTAATACTAGCAAGAAATTATAATAGAAGATAGATAGGACAGAGGTATTTAGGCCTCGAAGTTAGACAAATATATGCCTTAATACATTAAAAGGTTGTGGTCACTGCATAATTTTGGCATTAACATTCGTGCTACAAATTCCAATTCAATTCAATCTAGGCGCTGCATGCATGTAAAGCTCTATCTTCATAAAATATCATCAAATGAGAAAACCAAATTTTCTTGAATAACTTTTACAAAGAATAGTGGGTGCAAACACTTCTTCTAATGAAGTAAATGGATGTCGGCAAATATTCCATCGCAAATTTGAGACTCACAGGTCTGCCATCCCTCTCTATGTTCACTCCCAAGTAATACTAAAAAGTGTTTTCATCATACATGATATATAAGCAATCATTATTTTGTTTTTAGTTTTTATGGGTAAAATGTGATCACAATTCTTAATCCTGGCAGGAAATAGAATATAGTCTTATTCCTAATAACATTATATGATCTTTGTCACACCCTTTGCCAATATTTGTATATCATAGGCATGTATTGACTGATTTGGCCTAAACTTGACATTAATTACATTTCATTGCATCCTAAATGTGGTCGGTCAATAAAACGTTATCTGAGCATTTCAGTACTGCTTGTCAAATATGAAAGGCTCTAACTACATTGTACTGTTAAAACTTACAAAGGTCAGTAAACACTCCTGATATTTAGATTTATAAATGAATACAGTGGGCTAATACGCCTAATACAGTAATAGGTACATCAATATATGTTAATGAGATAGGCCTAAATGTAGTAAAAAAATGAGTGCGTACCATGCAAAAAACAATGATTAAGTTGAATTAAGCTTTTATAAGTTAACTGAAAGGCCAATAATGCAGTATCATATTTGCATTGTGGTGTTGTTATTCACTGGTTATATAAGCATATTAATACATTAATATTTGACTTCTTACATAATAAATTTCCTGCAAGTGTTTTTGGTCTTCAAGCGTGCAAACAAAGTTCACCTATTAAGTGAATTACTAGCGTAGGCAAAAGAAGAGTATGCATAGATGCACTGTTTGTATGTTCATATCCATTACACATTACGTATACTATAATTTAACACACAAAACTGTATGTACACATCTACACTATCAAGCTGCATCACAGGTAATTCAAGCAGTGAGAAAAATCATTTTTGTATAATCATGGATGTAGTCTGAGAATATGATCTTATGATGTGATAAGTAGACAATGTCTATTGTTTATTTTGTTATTTGTATCACTCATCTTTATACAGGATAGCTCATTCAGCTGAAAACTGCATGGTTAAGGTGAGGCTTTAAATAAAATACATAATAGCAAACATAAAATTCAACATCAGGAAAAGATTGGCAAAAAGACAAATACAGCAAAAGTAAGAAACCATACATTAAAATGTATGATGAAATATGAGACCTCTAAAGAAAATGTTTATTTTCCAAGTTTTGATGATAGTACTATGTGAATATAGTACTTTATTTGAATCTTATCTCCTCGTGAAGCTTTATGTTTAATGTGCTTTCGGTGGTGGAACACTGACAAATAGGCCTATATCCATATATGGAATACAAAAAGTATGAGCTTGGTAAATACTTCAGCATTTTGCAGTCATTCAAATGATCAATTTTGCATTGTGTGATTTCTTTTAGTGCCTTCAAAACCATTCCCTTCATGTAGCTTAGCATGAATATCAAACTTTTTTTAAAAGTACAACAATTCTTGGCATTTATATTTACAATTTATAACCATCCTATACAGGTACGATCTTATGTCATTTAAAATAGTGTAAAACGAATCTTAATTCGGTGGCCCTTGCTTAATTGAGAAAACACCTACAAGGTCCGCGCTACCAGAATGTATATTTAAATCCTAGAGAAAAATTATAGATCAAATCCACATCTGGATTTGATATAAATCACATGCATAACCAGATAAAGACATTAAATTTATTTGTATATAATAAAATGAACAATCAATCAAGTTTACATTTACCTTGACGTGGTCATATGTAATTATCTATCACTCAGTGATGCTTTCTTTAATTTTGGATAGTCTAACTTCAGTGGGTTTGTGGTTCAAATTCGTACGTAGGCCTTCTGGCTGAAAACATACCGTAGGCCATATCTGCAGGGTTTTTTTGTACTCTGATTCTGGTCCTACTCGGATTTACGGCTTATATCTTTTAAGTTTGATAAACTTTGATTAAAATTTTGATTTAGCCTAGACGTAATACTTCAATTACAATCACCGAAAGAGTTTTCACAGCAATTACTGACTGATTAATCGGATCCGTATTTTTATGTGTGAACGCTAATACTGGCCTAGCTTAAAAACTCGTGCAAAGTTCAAGTTTTGTTTGCTTGCGAAACAACAAATGTTTTAGTTAAAATCACAACCAACTGCTTAGATTACTCCCCACTACTAATTTGCTTAGAAATTATTGACTAAATTCAAGCGTTTTGTGCAAAAGTAATGATAAGATAGGTGAGAATAACCCATTCTACATTGATTTACCGATAATCAATCGAGCACAATATGCGTAGTTTGCGTACGTACAGTTTTCTCGCACTGTGGCTACCAATTTGCCAGCGATTGTAGTTTCCGGATAGTAGACAACTTTTGAATTAGGTCTATAACCCCCCGCCCCCCTCCAGTTGAGGAACTGATCTTAAAGACCCCCCACCCAGTTTTTTCCAGCTTCGGGCACATCCCCCCCCCCCTCCCCCTCCCTCCTCCCTCTTCCTCAGAAATTCCCACTTCCTCAACGGGGGTTATGGATATTTTCTGGAACTGCCCAATTTGAGGTATTTTGATGACAGTGTCAGTAAACGTTGTCGCATTTAATCACTTGGGCCAAATATTGACTTTGTAAGGCTTTTAAATTTTTATCTGGTCAGTAGAGGAAGGGTGGGAAATAATATGATATTCCATAATATTCCTCATCTTAATTTTCATAAATTAATTAAGAACGCTTGATATAAAAGATTGTTCTCGAATCAAAGCCAGAGCTGTTGATTGAGACTTATGAGAGACGTGATTGTTGTGGCTAGAATTTTGTGGTTGGTTTATTTTTCTCATACATTTTCTTATATTTCTTTGCATATCCTTGGATAAACTTTTCATTGTTTTGCCAATGTAGGCCAATATTTGTCCATGGGGCACATACGTGCACTGCCACACAGGTCAGTCTGGTCTCGAACATATTCCAGATCATCGATTAGCCAAACAGAGTAATACAAAATCTAAAATTGTGTCATTTGAGACCTAGGATGATGTACATTTATTATGCTTAATAAGGGTGTTAATATATGGAAATGGTTAATCATCATCATTCTCCTAACGTACATTTTCAGTGCTGGTTTCGAATGTATTTGAGACAATTTGATATCACGATCTTCAATTAAGAAATAAACTGCAATTGCAAGCCCATTGTTGGGTAATGAACCGGCAAGCCCAAATAATTTGATGATTAATCGCCGAGCCCATTATTCTTCAAAAGTTTTGGGCGAGCCGGTTATTACCAACAATGGGCAAGCAAGAGTATTTTATTTCTATTCTATCACCATAAAAAAAATTGCAATTATTTGGCAGAAAATGACAAAAATTGGTTGATTGGTTCGACGTCACTTTCGGGAGAGGATATTATTTGCTGGAGTGAAAAAAAAAGCTTTGCGTAGTACACGTGAGCAAGTCCGTATGTGTTCATTGTGTGCGGCATGTAAACAAACACGTCTGATTACTTTGTTTTCACTCCAATGCGCACAGCTACTATGCGGTCTGATAACCTCGGGTCACTAAGTTCCCTGATATCCAACCAAGTGAATGGAACCTTGCTTATTAAAAAAATACTTCCAAACGCTCTACTCATACGTGTGTTATACGTGAAGGTAGTACACGCGCGTATTGGTGGTTACATTTTTAGAGCTGTTTGCAGCTGGGGAAAATTTCCCTAGCAGTTGATTGGTCAGGGTGCTGAAGTAATCAAGTTCGGCTAAACTTGGTATGTCAATACAATGACCTTTTTTTTGTACAATGCTGGCAATTGATCTTTAATCCGCGTGGGTGATGTCTGTCCTTGATATTAGTAGAAAATGTATAATATGAAAGATATAACTCGTCAATGTTACTGGAGTACTATTTTTACACGTGATATATACCGTACATATTGAATGCCCTTATTCACTAAAAGGCGGAAACCATCTTTTCTTCTTTTCTTATCTTAATTGTTTCCATGTTTGTTTTGCTGCTTTGATTTTGTCTTATATTTTGTAAACAAGGGCACTTACAGATGCAGATGAGTCTATAAATGGGTTAAACACACACATTTTGTTTTGCAAAACAGGTTTGTACGTGCGTAGTTTGAATGTAAGTGGATAATATTTTGATAATTTTGAAAGTTTCCACTTTGTGTTGTAATACAGGTTGTCATTGCAAATGTTTTATATCATTTATTTTGATAGATTTTCACGTTACTATTTGTATTCGGTGATGAACTTTTGACAATGATCAAATGTATTGCTTCCAATATCACCTTCCATTAAAATAATATTCTTATACGCAATCGTGTACATCGCATATGCTAGCCTTCATGACAATTTTGATGTACTGTATTTTTGTGGAAAGGAATTTCTTCTTTCTAAATGTTGGAAACATTTAATCATTGTGATTAGCGTATGTCATACATATGTCTGGCTATTACGTCTTCGGTTGGGATAAAGTGTTGATTGTTCACAGACTCAGCAAACAAGACAAGAACATCAACAGGATCAACCTTCTATTGATTGAGAACGCATGTAAGCTCAACTACACGTGGGTCCAAAGCCTCAGCCGCCTGCTCTATGATCGAAGCAATAAGCCGAGAGCGTAAGCACTTCTGCGAGAGGTGTTTACATGGCTATTCCAGGGAAGATCTGCTCGAGGCCCATAGACCTGATTGTATGGGAATTGGTCAAACAGCTGTATGTATTGACATGCCGAAAGAAGGTGAAAACAAGCTGTCCTTCCAGAACTGTCACAAGCAGCTTCCAGCGCCCTACGTAATTTACGCAGATTTTGAGGCACTCACCTGTAAGATAGATGGTTTAGAATGCAATCCCTCACAATCCAATACCCAAAAGACTGAACCGCACAAATTGTGTGGCTATGGGTATGTTGTGGTTAGGTGCGATGGTGGCACAGAACCTCCTGCAGTATATCGAGGACAAAATGCAGCTGAGAAGTTCCTTGAGGCTTTGCAGCAGGAAGAAACTAAGATCAAAGTAGTTCTGGCAAACCCTCGACCAATGATTATCACCAGAGAGGATTGGCGCGCACACCAGTAAGCACAGGATTGCCATATATGTAAAAAAAAAAACCTCTACATGGTGACTCTGTCCGCGTCCACTGCCATATTACAGGTAAGTACAGAGGTGCTGCGCACAATGCCTGCAAGCTGAAGTTGCACCTGAGCTCCAAAACAAGCACAATCCCAGTTGTGTTCCATAACTTGCGGGATTATGACTCCCATTTGATCAAGCAAGCCATCAGCAAAGTGGATGGAAAGATAACCTGCATCCCCAACAACATGGAGAAATATATATCCTTCTCCATAGGTCACTTGGGTTTATCAAACGCGCACAATTCCTGCTTGTGTTATTCGATAAGCTGGTTGCAGCTAACGACTCTGTTGACTTTCGTATCACAGCTGAATAGGGACCGAATAAACCGAATAAAAAGAGACAATTGTTATTGCGTAAGGGGATTTATTCTATAGATGTAGAATTGGAATTATTAGCCGACTATGACATGCACCTGTTCTTCGAGAAAGGTATGAGAGATGGCATTTCCATGGTATCCAAGCGCTATGCTAAAGCCAACAACCCCTACGTCTCAGGCTATGACAATTCCAAGCCTAACAATCATATTCTCTACCTAGATGCAAATAACCTGTATGGTTAGGCGATGAGTCAAGCACTGCCCACGGGTGGATTCGAATGGGTGGGTGAAGTGCCCTCGTTGGATACGCTTTCACCTGATGCAGAAAATAGTTACATTCTCGAGGTGGACTCTGAGTATCCTCAAGAGCTACACGACGTCAACAATGCGTACCCACTTGCTCCGGAACGTATGAAGGTTCCAAAGGAGTGGGTGTCAGATTATCAGAAAGGGCTTCTAAACTCGTCAACTGATGTTGAAAACTTGGTTCCCAATCTCTGTGATAAAAAGCGCTATCTTGTGCACTACCGAAATTTACAACTCTACCTCTCTTTAGGTATAAAGCTGACAAAAATACATTGTGCAATTCGATTCGACCAAAGCAAATGGATAGAACCTTACATCAGAATGAATACAGAACTCCGCAAGGAGTGTGTCCTGGACCTGAGTAAACATCTGATGTACGACTTTTATTACAACAACCTGAAGAAGCGGTGCAATCTTCTCTTTACAGATACGGATAGTCTTCTGCTTGAAATACAAACCGAGGATGCGTATGCTAATATGAGTTCTGAGTCACACCTTTATGACACGAGTAATTATCCGACAGACCACCCGCTCCACAGCAGCACGAACAAAAAGGTGCTTGGCCAAATGAAAGACGAATGCGCTGGAGTACCCATTAGCGAGTATATAGGACTTCGACCCAAAATGTATTCTATCCTGAAGGAAGATGGAGGCGAGATCTGAAAAGCAAAAGGCGGTAAAAAGTATGTTGTACAAAGTAGTACAAAGAAGCACTATTTGACAGCAAGACATTTCGTCATGGTATGAATCTATTGAGAAGCGAACACCACATTATATATAGCATGCGAATGAATGAAATTTCCTTGTCACCTCTTGATACCAAGCGCTGGGTTGTGGGTGGATCACCCACCACTATGGCCTTTGGCTACAAGGATTAAACATACAAAAACCAAAATTTTCTGCCATTAATTTTTAAGATAGGGGGTGGCCCAGTTAAAGTACCAAGTAGAAAACAAAAACGACATAAACAGTGGCCCAGAACCAAAGAAAACAAAAACGACGCAAAAACGACATAAAAAGTGCGTCAGAACCCCAGTCCAATTTGTGAAAACAAAAACGACATAAAAACGACACAAAAGTGCGCCAGAACCCCAGTCCGCCCAGTGAAATCAAAAACGACGCAAAAGTGCTCCAGAACCTTAGCCCAATTAGTGAAAACAAAAACAACATAAAAACGACGCAAAAGTGCGCCAGAAACCCAGCCCAATTAGTGAAATCAAAAACAACGTAAAAGTGCGTCAGAACCCCAGTCCGCCCAGTGAAAACAAAAACGACATAAAAAGTGCGCCAGAACCACCCAGCCCAATTAGTGAAACAGAAACGACCTAAAAGTGCGCCAGAACCCCCAGCCCAATTATTGAAAACAAAAAGGGCGCCAGAACCCCCTCCTTCCCTTTTGCATACTACTGGATGTTATGTGTATGTGCGTAGTGATAACTTCAATTGGTCAACTCAATCCTCTTCAGTTTTGTGCAACTCCTTCGCCTGTGCCGATGGCGTGCAAAGAGTAGTACTTTTGATGTTGGTGACACGGACTGGCGTTCAGTGCTTATTCAAAATAGATGATTTTCGTTATTACCAATAATAACATTTACATAATCCACAAAATGCGATAGGAGTTCACGAAAGGGTTTGAGGCATTTACACTGTACACGATATATGCATTAAAAATCCGTGATTTTAAAGGATTATTCCCGTAGATTTTCATTTCACATATATGATAGAAAATTATTTCAAACACAATTTGGTGCAAAAATCATATTGATATCTTGTTCAATTTAGGAGGAATTGCATTTCAAAGATTACACGAGTGTGTTGAAAAGTGACGTGTACAGTGTGATGTCATAAAGGCAGAAGACAATTTAATGTATTTCTATAACACAAAAAAGTTGTTCTTTTACTTATAGTCAGATAGTGTAAGGTTCATGATCACGTGGGCAAAGCATGTTCTTATTAAATTGATATTATACCCCATCTCAGTAAATAAACAGAAAATGCTTCTAGTAATTTAAGAAGAGACAATTAATTCCTAAAGAAATACCTAAAACTTGTCTTGGATTTGCCTTTATGACATCACACACTGTACACTGTGAGGTCACTTTTCAACTTACTTGTGCAATCTTGGAAATGCAGTAACTCCTGAACAGAAAAAGATATCAACTTAATTTTTACATCAAATTGTTTTGTTTACATTCCACTATACAAGAAAATAAACATCCATGAGATATTTCTTTAAGGATTTAGGTAGACCATGAATGAAATTAAAGTTGATATTTAGCAAACTGCACACATGTGATAATATAAACGATAAAGATGTACAGTTATATAATAATTATAATCCCTTTAAAATAGCATTTTATAAATTCTCTGCTCCTCCTTATCGTGACCGTTAGCCAAAGTACTACATTTGCAATAATTCCTGGCACGCACAGACTGAGTGGCGACAAAATGGTGAACAAAATTTGCGCTTACGGCCCACTACGGGTTTTGTACTTACTTACTTCCTCGGTGCTTATATAGCGCAGAATCCCAAGTTTCTCTGTACTTTACAAAACAAAACTCCATACACAAATAATCCAACAATAAGGTAAAAGCATGAAAATAAAAGAGATGAACACAAAACAGTTACTAAATTTGTAAATCCAAATCCCGTTAACCAGAACAGTTAGCAAATGGAATTTGTTTTAATTCCGTTTGCTAAAAAGTCGGAAGATCCTGAGAAGTGCCATAAATGGATCAAACCTTGCGGCAGGCCAAATAAGCATCTAAATATCAACGCATTGGTCATTCATGATTGTGAATTTGACATTTGCTTGCCCCGTCTACTTACCACGTTGCGATGGTGGGGTCTATTGCCATTAGCTGCTTAGTGAAGTCTATTTTGAAACAAAAACACTTTTTGAGTCAAAGCTGATCAATTTTTTTTAATTCATGAGAAATTTGTGATGTATAACAGGAAAAACAATTCTTTTAATTCTTTCCCTGAATCTTGGTGAAAATGATGAGAAAGTCTACTGCTGCTAAAATTGTATTGGGGCATGGCAAAGACTAAAGAAATTTGGTCAGTAGTTGCGGCACCACTCCATTAAATAATGATAGACATTTAAGAAACAAAGGACTTGCAAAAGAAAATACTACGGTCACCCTGTAGTACATCTCAAAAATTTGCATAAAATATACAAATAGATGCCTGAGATTTCGAAACGCTGTAAATTGGTCAATTTAAAACCGAATTTGATAGAATTTGTTGTTACAATGATGGTTTTTAATCAATTTGAAAGTAATTTAGCTGATTTTGCCTCTACATGTCCATATTTTAAAAGTTGATCTATGCAATATTGACCATCATTAAGCAAAATTACCACACTTATTCTTCATATGATTTATTTTAACAAACTTCAAATCCACACATATCGTATAATAATAAATTAGAGTTTTCAAATAGATACAAAAAATGGGTTCAGCTCTTGGGAAACTCTCTTTATTTGATGTATATTCCCGTAGGCTGGTCGATACTGCAGTCCTCAAGTATGCATATTAATTGGAGTATAAATGTTACTAAAAATGGGAACATTTTGCTACATGGAAGCCGCCATTTTGTGTTATTTCCCATGATTCTTTTTTATCCAAACGTTAAAATCTTATGCAATATTACATATTTTAAATTTGAAATAAGTCTGGGGAAAATATCTTTGCCAGGAGAGTTTTAAAACTCCTAAAAAATTCCTTCATTACTGTCATGGTTAAATATTGTTTACTCCCATTTGATATGTTTACCACGCCGTTTTCGAAATATTAGAAATAATAGACAATACAGCCAGGCTTTTAAGGTGCAAAAAGCCTTCAAATGTTTTTCAACACGTTTTTTTAATATTTCAAGTACATAAATAAAGAACCATGACATTTTATCGTAAAATCTAAACAATCCAAATACATGACTTTAATATTCTCGTGTGTGATACATTGTCCTATTAATAGATTTTCTCCCGGACAGACACTGTAATCCTTAAAAGCAAAGTTGTTCCCGTATTGTATAACTGCAATATTTATTATTGTTTGATATTTTTGCCATTTTAGTGTCATTTCTCATTCGATGCGTTTTGTAAATGTATATTGCTAATGATTGGTCGAAAACAAAAGTTGTTAAAACGTTTTAAAGTGATGACGCCTCCAAATTCCAGCATGACTTTGCAACTGTTGAAGTATTGGGAAAGGGACTGTCTCGTGAATCCCCCTCCCCCCCTCCCCTCCCTTCTCCTCGAAGTGTATGGTGCTTCAAATCACAAAGATCATTACAACATCCTTAGAAGAAGCGGGTACCGTTAGATATCTGACAATTACTATCCATCAGTCTTAGCTAAAGCAACGGTTGAGATCATAGTGAAAGGAATCATATTCCAGTGGTGTACCTGCCACATGATACATTTCATGCAACAGGTCGTTAAACAATCATGTAACTTTTGGACAAAGAGTATATACAAAATATCAATAAAACAATATATCAAATCGAAAGGGAAAGATTTTGAGATAGCAGGATGACGTCATTAGGTTGAACGTTTTCTTTTGAGATTATCACAAATTTGCTTTGAAATTGCTACTGTTTGTGAACATTCATATTGCATTCTGGGTAAAAATACAACAACTGCTCAGCAAAATCATTTGAAACGACAATTATAACAAAGCTTAAGATTAATCTGTTTATTTTGCTAATCACTTGCCGTTCTTCTAATGATGTAAACTACTCTTTTAGAAGGTTGGTTGCCAAAAGTAGAGAGATACATGACGTAGAAAGATTCTTTAATCACGTATAGTACACGTTACAGTATATACCTTTTCAAACCGAGTTTAGCCGAACGCAATTTCTTCAATACTTTGACCAATCAACTGCTGGGAATTTTCCTTTTGTTACCTACCCAGACAGGTGCAATTTGGAGGAAAATTTGTAAGCAATAATTCCGAAAACTACGACTGGTCAATAAGGGATACGCGAATTTCGGCCATGTGACATTATTTAAATCAATTTTCTGAAAATTGCCGAATCAGATTTAAAAGGTCTTATAGCTTCAACGCCAGGGGGGCAGAGGCGGGGGTGCCGCACCTCCAAATTTTTGGTTGTCGGCAAGTTGAACACGTTTGTCGGCAAATTGAACATGCTTGTCAACAAAAGGGAAAAGGGACTCGAAGAAAGAGAACAAATGGAAAGAAAAAGAAAGGAAGAAGGAAAGCAAAGAAAAACCAAAAGAAGTAGAAGAAAGTAGCTAACCATGTTTTCGGCCTGACGAACAGACGGAGTAGTCAGTACGGTACGGGTGCATAGTATTCTACGACAAGAGATCATATTTTCCGACAAAGATTGATTAGTTTTTTTTTTCTCAACCATTTCCTTCTGAACCGATGAACATTTTCCGGCAGGGACGTAGCCAAGGGTGGGAGAGGGGGTGGTCGTAGGAAAATTTGGAAACCTTGTTGGCTCATGGAAATGAACTTTAAAGTTTTAACGTAAAATTAAGCATAAACCATTAGATTTTTAAGGTTGACCATTTCTTGCTTTTTTTTTTAATTTAACTTTAGTGACGTAGGAGCGGGGAGAAAAGGAGGGGAGGGGGTCAAGGCCCAATTTTGTTTTTATTGGGGGACAAGTACCATTTTTCTCCACCCTAATAATGAATGTTTAACTAAAAGAGTCAGAATCCATCATTAATCCTGTTCACGCTCCTGATCAGGAGATCGAGACATGCGCAGTAACCAAAATTCAATTGTTCAAAATTTCAGCCGTTAAATAGTTTTGTGTTTTGAAGTTGTATACTTTCAAAATGATACTGAAATTGATATTTCTGGAACTTTTTTTGCATAATTTTGCTTTTGCTGGTGACTGAAAGTTTTAAAATCCACTTTTCAGAATCTATTTAAAATGAATTTTAAAGATTATTTTAAAATTCCCTGGTAAAAGTCAAATTTACGCTAGTGAAACTGGAGAAATTAATGTTATCGTTCTGTTGCACCAATAAAATTATAATCTTTCGCATGCATTTTACCTACCTTTGGCTTAAACCTGTTTTACCGTTATGCATTTCTTTGGAGATATTTGAATTTGGAAAGATGCATTGTGGGTTATGATGACAAGAAATCTCACTATTGGGAGATCTCGGAGCATGAACCGAACTAATCATGACATTTTTCTTCCAGAAATCTTTATTTTTTGTAAAATTTCTTTCAATTTTTAAAACAAATTCTTTATTTTCGGGAATCTATTTCCAGTTTTCACGAAATTTTCTTAAATTTGTAGGAAATTTCCTTCGGGATATTTTCTTCATTTTTGAAAATTTGCATCAATTCTCGTAAAATTTCCTTCAATGTTCGTGAAAATTGCATTAATTTTTTTGTGAAATGTTCTTGATTTTTGTTCATTTTTCGGGAAATTTGGTTCAATTTTTGTGAAATATTTTTCATTTTGGGGAATTTTTGCTTCAATTTTGGTAAAATGTCTTCAGTCCATTTTCTAGAAGTTTTAACTAAATTTTCAATAATTTTACGACCCCATCCCTTCCCCTTTGCAAATAGTTTTACCGTAATAAGAGACTTGTACATTTTGGGACAAAAATCAAATCTGCTCCCCCCCCCCCTCAATCTTCTCCCCTTATGTTAAATATTGCCGCTGAAATCTTCCATTTCGGCAAATTGTCTTCATTTTTGGAAAATATGCATCAATTCTCGTGAAATTTCCTTCAATTTTTGTAAAATTTTTCAATTTTCGTGAAATCTCCTTCATTTTCGGAATATTTTTATCCATTTTGGGGAAATTTCTTTCATTTTGTGGAAATTTTGCTTCAAATTTGGTAATATTTCTTCAGTGCATTTTCTAAAAGTTTTACCCAAATTTTCAATAATTTTACGACCCCACCACTCCCCCTTTACAAATAGTTTTACCGTAATAAGAGACTTGTACATTTTGGGACAAAAATCAAATCTGCTCCGCCCTCCCCCTTCTCCCCTCCCATGTCAAATATCGCCGCTAAATTTGATTGCCAATTTTTCAGAAATCAGTTGTACCTGTCAGCAAATAATAGCTTGCACCCCCTCCCCCTCCTCCTATTGGAAACCTCCTTGCTACGCCCCTGCTTCAACGGCCTCAATAAAACCTTATTTATATATACACAAGGTTTTACGTACGGCTGCTTCCCGTCAAATAAACGGTAAAATAAGAAACTATATTTTTGACTGAATAAATACTTTGTCGCAGATCACGAGGGACGCAGTTTCTTTCCAAGGGATAAAGTTTCTTTCCAGAGTTTCATTCCAAGGGGGTGGCAGTCCCGTTTGGGACTTTAAGTTTGATCGGTTAAATTTTAAAGCTGTAAGAGATAAGATAAGATAAGTTTTTCAAACTTTGAGGTTAAAAAGTATTTCAACCTTTAAAAATCCTCCCAGTATCTTCAAAATATACAAAACGAATATCAGTGTTTTAATTTTGAAGAAATCACTTGTTCAAATAAAAGTTCTTGATAAAAGTTTGATCATTTTTTTAATTCATGAATTTATGATGTGTGACAGGGCAGGCAGAAAGCTCAAAATCTTTATATAATTTCTTGAATTCTTCCCATAAATCTCTGTAACTAAAAACCATGGGAAAGTCAATTCCTGCTAGAATTGTATTAGGGCGTGACAAAGACTCAAAAAATATTTCGTCAGAAGTTGCGGCACCACAAAATTATAATAAACATTTAATAAGCAAAGTATTTACAAAAAAATACCCAAGTTCGCCTATAAACAATTTGCATAAAATATGCAAATTAATGCCTGAGATTTGTAAAAGATGTAAAATTGTTAATGTTTAACTGAATTTTGTTAAAAGTTGTTGCTTTATCATTGTTTCTAATAGATTTGAAAGCAATTTATTTAATGTTACCTCTATAATTCCACATATCTTTTACAATTTAAGATTAATGTAATATTGACAGTCACTAAGCAAAATTAGCATAATTTATATTTTTTATATAGCAAACTTCAAATTGCACATATTGTAATTAAATTATGTTTCAAGTTTTCATACACAAGTCAGATTTTACTTTTGATCGGGAGGTTTCGATACTTAAACATTTATAGGCGAAATTGTTATACAAGAGGATTATGCATAAATGTTATTTTGTAATTTATGTATAGGAATTAGCATTCCTAATCAACATCATTGGTCGGAGAAAAATGGGTTCAAGTCTTAAATAACTTTTTTGATTTTGTATATAATTCCTAAAGATGAGTAATATTCTGTAACGTCCAAATTGTCAGATTGTATAACTGCAATTGTTATTGTTTCCGACTTTCAGTCCGGTAGCAAGCCTGTTAATGAGAACGTAAATGTTCCTAAAAATGGAAACATTTTGCTACATGGAAGCCGCCATTTTGTGATATTTTCCATGATTCCTTGCTATCTTAACGTTAAAGCCTTATGCAATGTTACATATTTCAAATTTGAAATAAGTCTGGGAAAATATTTTTGCTAGGGAACTTAAAACTCATGAAAATAACTTCGTTACTGTCATCGCTACAAGTTTTCCACTCCCATTTGATATATTCACCACGTTGTTTTCGAAATATTAGATAAAATAGACAATAGAGCTAGGACTTTAAGCGCAATACGGCCATTTTAAAAATTCAAATCTTTTTCAACACAATTAATTTTAATATTTCAAATACATAATTTAAAAACTATGACATTTTAATGCAATATCTGAACAATATTATTTGCAGGACTTTACTATTTTCGTGTGTTATAAATGTTCCTTTCAATAGGCATGCTTCCTGATTGACTTTTGCCATTTAAAAATGGCATCGTTTTTATTCGAAACGTTTCGTAAATGCATTTCGCTAATGAGGGATCGAAAGCAAGAGTTGTTTAAACCTTTTAAAGTGTTTTATGATCTTGGAAAGTAACAGAAAAAAGAACTATCACTGGCAACTGGGAATCAATTGTTATCATAAAAAACTCAATGACAAGGAAGAATCTTAGGAAAATAAGAAGATAAATCATTTTTGATCTCAGATAATTAGTGTGGTTCTGAAAATAACATTGATGTGATAACCTTGGAACAGCTTTAACCTGAATTATGTTTCAATCTTTGTTTACGGCAAAGCGGATTCAAAAATATTTGTGTAGCTAATGCAAGTTAAGATACTCGCATTTGGTTATAGAATTTGGATTCAAGTTATCCATTAAAATAATATTTCCATATACAGGGCAATTACAGAATGATCAATAAATAAAACTGCTTCATATTTTACGTTTAGAAGAAAGATTTGAGAAGTGTTTTTAAAAGCGACTGGTGCAGTATAAATCTAATTCAAGTCTTACCTCATATAAACACATACATGATGATTTCAATGTATTTTTGAAAAGTGTACTAAAAATCCCTTGTAAACAGTTGTGTTTCATTTTTGAGATGGGAAACAGAACATATGCTTTGTATGAACATTATTTGCCCATGTAAGCAGTAGCTTTATTTTTCTTAATTGACGCTTTTTACAAGGAATACATAAAAGCTTAGGCACATGTTAGATCAGAGTAATATATTTATTTTAAATGAAATAAGACCTAATTAGTAGAGTCAAAATATGAAAAAAAGTGACCTTACCCCAAAAAAATTGCAAGAAAAGGTTTTTTGGCAGTTTTATCAACTATGGGGTCTGGAGAAGAACATATTAAAAGTTGGCATCGATCGGATCTCCGGAAAGGGTTTAAATATGACGTCATAAAAAAAGATGGCCGCCAATATAAGAAATCGCTAGAAACTAGGCATAAGTCTGTAATTTAATAGTTTTTAATCATTTTAATAATGAAAATTATCACTAAAACTAAATATCTTGGCACCAACATAATTTTTGACACTTTTCTTGGCATCATCAATAACGTCAGGACGTTATCCGTGACGTCAGAACGTGACCTGTGACGTCATGACGTGATCTATGACGTCAGAATATGGTTTATTTCTAATATGTGTGTTCCAGTCCAGATTTGATTGCGCAGGAGACATTTGATGATTTGAAAGAATTTCAAGTCATTTCTGAAGGCAGGACCCAAATTGATAGCAGTGATAGCTCCGTTACAACTGGGACTGGGGTTCAAATGCAACATCACTTTCGATCAAAGTTTTTGATAGACAGTCTGTCTGCCATGGGCTATTGCTCCTCGTATAGTGAAGTGCAAAGGTTTAAGGAAAACACCGCTTCTTCAGTGGCTCCTGATGTTTTAGGTGAGGACAAAGATATGCATGATATGCTTTTATTTGCCGCTGATAACGTTGACCACAACATAAAGACCCTGGATGGAAAGGGAACATTTCATGGTATGGGGATGGTAGCAGCCATAAGACCAGGCACACGAACCAGTCACACTATTCCGAGGAGAAAGATGTCTGACTTGAACATAGTTGATCAGACGAAGATTGAGATCAAGGATTACCGCTTCCCAAAGAACACTCTTCGTAGCATTAAATTCACGTCTCTGCCACTTTTGAATGTTGTTGATCATAAGATTGATGTATTGTGGGAGATGTCCCTCCGCTTCAAGCAAACACTACCAAATTGGCAAGGAGTGGTGCACCTGCTACACAAGGACTGTCTCCACCCTGGACAATCATCAGTATTGTTCCTACCAATGATTGATATGAACCCTGGAGATAAGACATGTATCTTCTCTACACTCGACTATATATGTGCTCTTGCTTCCAAGCACAGTGTCCCACCAATTGTAACCTTTGATCAGCCACTCTTTTGGAAAGCTTCTAAGATTATACATGAAGTTCAAGATGGTAGTCCACTCAGAGATGTTATTTTGTTATTGGGGAGCTTTCATACTTTCATGAATTTGTTGGGGGCCATAGGAACACTTATGGATGAAAGTGGACTAAGGGAAATCCTGGAGACAGTGTATGGTGAAAACGCTGTAACACATATGATAAGTGGCAAAGCTGTGCAACGTGCATTTCGTGAACATCTTCTTGATAAGCAGTGTCTCACGCATCAGATAGTGACCAAGGTAATTGAAGCCGATCCAAGTTTTAAAGATCTACTTAAAGAGCTGGAGAGGTTGTATACTCAAAAGGAGACTGGTAAAATAAGTTTAGATGCACTGCTGAAAGTAGACTGAATGGAAAGAATTTCCAATGCTCTCACTTCAAGAAAGTGTGAATTATCCAACAACTCAAAAACAAGCAAATTGTGGATTAACTATCAACAAATGTTGGGGGTTGCACAGGAGCTTATCAAGGCTGATCGCACAGGGTCATGGCAAACGCATCTCCATGCTATATATGACTGTTTGCCAATATTTGCTGCTGCTGGACACCCTAACTATCTGAAGTCTGCTCATCTTTACTTACAGAAGATGAGGGATCTTGAAAATGGAAAGTCTTCAGTGTTTTAGAAATTCAACAATGGATTCCATGTTATTCGACGCAGCAAAAAATACTGGGCTGGCGTTAGTCCTGACACTAATGCGGTCGCTTAAAAGCACTGGTGGGCTAACAAGAGGAAGTGGCATGTCAGACCATCAGAGGGCCGTTTGTACAATGTCTGCCCCTATATCTTCCGCCTACAACTACGCCATGCAGGAATTCTGTCAGACTTTATATGCAACAAGTGAACAGCACAAGGAGGCATCTGCTTCTCGTATGGACAGGGATATGAGAGACTAAGACAAACTTGCGACGAAACTGGAACACTATTCTCCATTTTCCAATAAGGCAACCTTGCGCAACATTATCACAGGGATAAATGCTGATGAGGGTGTCAATGTTGAAGAACTTTTCAATGTAGGCAAAGACACAGTAAAACAAATAAAAGGACACCCAGTCTTCTCATATTCCCACAAAAAGAACACTAAAGTGAAGACATTAGCATCAGCTCAAGCTGTCAAAGTAACAGAGGATCGAACCATTGATCCAGCTCTTTTGTTTTAGAGGTTCCTTGTGGTATCGCAGTCAGGTGACCTTTGCCTTGATGAAGTGATGCAATATGAGCTCTCCCCCTATCCACCATCCTTATTTGAAGAAAAATATCTCTTGCGAGAAGCAGATAAAGCACATCTTCTGGAAGCTTTGAAAGACCATGGGACTTCCTAATCAGATGGTGTTGTTCTTCAATCCATTCCAAAGACTGATCACTATGTTCTTGACGGAGGTTCCCTCCTACTGTCCTACATTGATTGAAATGGACCAAGGGGAGCACTTACACTTCAATTGCAGATTCGTATGCATCTTTCACGACCGAACTGTATGGTAATGCCACTGTTGTCTTTGATGGGTACAATGGAAGACCATCCACAAAAGACAACACCCACCAAAGACGAAGCTGAAGTCAGGTCACGAAGAAGGTCGACATTGTGGAGTCAACCAAATTTTCTGGGAAAAAAGAGGATTTCCTTTCAAACACAATGAATAAACAGGCCCTTATTAACCTGATGACGAAATACTTGCGCCAGAAAGGCTGCAACGTTATTCAGGCTGAGAGTGATGCTGATGTCGACATCGTAAAAGCAGCAATCACAATGGCATCCTTCAAGTCAACAACTCTCATCGGGGAAGATACAGATCTTTTGGTTTTGCTCTTGTATTATGGAACCACGAATGACTGCAAAGACCTCTTCTTTAGATCAGACAAAGGTAAACCAAATGTGTATAACATTAAAGTTCTGAAACTGTTACTAGGGGAAGAAGTGTGCTCTGATCTGTTGTTTGCCCATGCGTTTTCCGGATGCGACACTACCTCACGAATTTTTGGGTTGGAAAGAAGTCCATCTTCAGAAAGGTCATCAAGGGCAAATCTGTCTTGCGTGCTTGTTCTAAGATCTTTCGCACACCAAAGGCAAATCCAGAGACTGTAGAAACCACCGGCTGCAAACAAATGCTTTCAGTGTTTAATGGGACTCATTCTGACTCTCTGGCATCATTGCGCTACAGCTTCCTTTGCAAAAAAAGTGGCCACAGCAAAGACTTTTGTGGCACCCGAAAGGCTGCCCCCAACAACATCAGCCACAAAACTTCACTCACGGAGGGTATATCTTCAAGTTATGGTGTGGATGTGTACGGACGGTGGCATGGATCCTACAGACTGGGGCTGGAGTGTACAAGGGGGTCAACTGATTCCACTCATGATGGAAAAAAGCCCTGCTCCTGAAAGTCTGTTGAAAATGATACACTGCAAGTGCTCGACAGGTTGCCGCACACTCAAATGTAGCTGCAAAAAACATGGCCTTGAGAGTACCAAAGCCTGTGGACCTTGTCAAAGAGACACTTGTGATAATATATCCCTCAACACAGTATCAGATAATGATGGTAATGAAGGCTGCATGTGACTGTAACGGTAATATAGTAAGGATAACGCCAGCTGGTCAGCTGAAACACTTGAAATTACCAAACAAACCAATATGTGCATTTATGTCTTCTAATCTATAACTGCATAAGGAAAACATTAAATGTCGATATCAATTCATTAAGTGGTTGATGATGTTGATATCTATATTGCAATGAACATGAATAGATGCGGAAAGTTAGCCATTAAAAGCACAGCTCATCCAGGGCATCACAGTGAAAGAATCATGATATTAAGAAAAATACATGACATAATGACGTCATAGATGATGTCATAGATGACACTATCACAGCATAACGTCACACAGGTACATTGTTCAGATTGAAAAATTAACAATCATGTAAGATACTGATGCCTTAAACTTGTTTTTATTCTTAAAGATGCCAGAAACCGTATGCAAATCATTGAAATTAAGCATATTATTACATTTTGGCAGCCATTTTGTATGACGTCATATTTAGACCCTTTCCGGTGATCAGATTTTTGCCAACTTTTAGTATGTTAATTTCCAGGTCAAATAGTACCAAAAAAAGCAAAAAAACCTTTTCTTGCAATTTTTTGGGGTTACGTGGTATATTGACTCTACTAAATGTCTGATGCCTATATGCGGGGGACTGCACCTCACCTACGAACCTTTTCATAGAGGTAAGGGAAACAAACTGCGTTGTTTTGTAAATTTTCTTGTGAATGGTATGAGGTAAGTTTGTGGGTGCGTGATCACGAGTCATGAAAGTAGGTGTCACGCACCAAAGGGGTATGCCAATAAGTCCATTCACTATGTATATTTCATCAAAGGGGTATGCCAATAAGTCCATTTACTACGTATATTTCATCAAAGGGGTATGCCAATATGTTCATTCACTATGTATATATCATCTCAACCTTTGCTTGGCTTCTGCGTTTACCAAGAGGAAGTCGAATCAGTTGTTGAAGCATGTTTATCACACCTCTGGTTGTTCTGTAATCGTTTGCTTTTCTTGGGAAAACTAGGAGATATTTCTCTTGAAATATACGCGAGTTGAGTTTGTTTGGACAGTGACTTGTACAATTTGTTTGGTCCACGTGATATTTTGGTAATTCCAAGTATTGGGCAGTATATATCTGCTTCTTAACAGCTCAAGGTTTAACATTGGATAGTATTAGACCCAATGAGACAGCCCTTTGCAATTGGTTCGACAGTTTCAAGTCATGCTAGAGTTTAGAGACGTTTTCACTGTATTTGGGGCAGCATACACACAAAAAAAAAATATATAAAGTTAATAATTATTTTACGGCACATCTTTATTATGCCACTTGTAGATAATTTACAAACAGATACAAGTCTTTTTTCGCCCAAATAATAGAGAAAATAAAAGAATATTGCAGTGTGCATTTCACATTATAGAATACACTTAAAGAAACAGTTTAACAGTTTATTTACTGCTTTGATTAGGCCTCCGGCCTTTTTCAAAATAATACATGCACAATGTACAGAAAAACAAAAGTATAAATGAAAATATGAACAGAAATAATAACAGTCTTTAACATAATTGTCTTCAACATAAACAATTTCTGCGTGATATTTCAAAGCATGAATAAAAAAGTTACTTACTTTATACAATAAAGACTTGTTTCTAGTATTAAGCAAATTGATAAATTTATGGTAGGTTGGTAAACAAAAGAAATACCGAGATAAAGGAACTTCTTAATAAAAAAAAAGACACTTTACCAAAAAGTGAAATTCATCCTCAATTTTGTGCAAATTACAAAAAGAGCACAATCTTTGGTTACACCCTTTGTGAATCTCCATATCTAGACCACAACATCCAAATTTACTTCAGATCATACGGTGATACCAAGAATGCAATGTGCGCTAAATATAATTCATAATCGTTACTACATTTGTAGTTTCCATAAAGATACAACTTTTCCATTGAATTTATATTAGTGCTCCACATTTGTTTATCAATATCATTTAATTAGTGTAAAAAATTAAATGAAAACAGTTCATCATTGCTTGTACCCTGTTGCCGCCATATATCCCCATAGCCTAAGCTATCTAAAATTGATTAAACATCCCTTGCCCAACAAGCGTTATTGTTAACAGCCATTTGTCTGATGGGATCAATGAAACAGGTCGGTGTAGCTTACAAACGAAACAATATCGAAATCGAAAGAGGCGGATTATGAGGTAATGGCAGTAGGTAGAACATTTCAAAGGAAAAAAATTAAAGATAGAGATTATTATAATGCACATCTTTATTACAACTTATTTTTGTCACTTGTAGATACTTTGCAACCGAATACAAGTTTGTCTCCTTTTCGCCCTGAAAAATAGAGGAATATTACAGTGGTCACACGTGTGCTTTTAATGTGATCAGCTGATAAAATACATTTAAAGAAACTAGTCAGTGAACAACCACGTAGCCTTTATACAGAGAATATGAATATATCAAAAAGATGTGAAACAATATCAGAAATCGAAAGAAAAAGATACTCAGATAATGTCATTAGGTAGAACGTTTTTTTAATTTTAGATTATCAAATTTGGCGTTTGAGATCGCCGCTGTTTTTCAGCGTTATATTAGCATTCTCAGTATAAATAGGACATTTGCTTAGCAAATTCATTTGAAACGACAACAACAACAAAGCTAAAGAATAATTTGTTTATTACTCTTGTCAGGGAAATTCCTCCAATTGGACGCTTCCCTGTCTACTCAAAGATCAGCATCCGAGACACATGACGCAATAAACAATAAACTGAAAGATATATTGTGAAGTGAAATATCATGTTTAATCACCTCATTAGGATCAATGACCCCCTAGTCCTAATCAACAACAAAACAATCATACATGTATGCAAATAACGATTACATGGAGATACACCTTATTGATCATTCAGCTTCTGTCACCACGACACATTGTGTTTTCTCTAGATTGATCGCTATTGCAAAGTGTGGAGCCGTGATACTGCCTCTCAAGTTTCTGACTAAAGCTTCCACAGAAGTGACCCCATCGCTCTGTGCTAATTACCCTATCGCATTTCAGCTTATGACCCTATCGCTTTGTTTGATAGCAATCCTATCTCTTCGCCTTCAACAGCTTGATCCCTGAAAGGTAACGAATGAGTTCAGCCGTTGACTACTGGCATAAAGCAGGTCCCAACTCAACAGCTCTATAACAAAAGTACATCAAACAACTTTTAGGCTGACGCCACATAATAGATATCTGAATATGCACATACTAATTGTCATGGTTACGAACAAATAACAACGCATACCTGAAATAAAGTCAGCGTGCCTGTTGTAAACAAATTGGCGGCATGGTTCACAAAACGGCGGCAACCCCAAAAATAAGGCAAATTGCCCTTCAAACGAAAACTGACTTCCAAGCCCCGCATATACTTATATGATATAAATCAATTTGAACTCAAAATATCCACAACTACGCTTCTAACATTCCGGCCTTTATTAGCCAACGTGACGATAACTGAGAAATTCATAGTATCCTCTCACGATAATATTCTGAACATTCCCCCTCATATTGCTAGATAACTGGCATAGAATGTCACTCATCATCTCATGCTAACTACCTGACATGGAATGCCCCTCATCATCTCATGCTAACTACCTGGCATAGAATGTCCCTCATCATCCCATGCTAAGTACCTGGCATAGAATGCCACTCATCATCTCCTGCTAACTACCTGGCATAGAATGTCCCTCTTCATCTCATACTATCTAACTGCAATAGAATGCCATTCACCATCTCATGCTAACTACCTGCCATAGAATGTCCCTCATCATCCCGTGCTAAATACCCGGCATAGAATGCCCCTCATCATTTCATGCAAACTATCTGGCATAAAATGCCTTCCTAATTTCATGCAAACTACCTCACATAGAACGCCCCTCATCATCACATGCTAGCTAACCACCTGGTATAGAATGCCCCTCATCATATCCTATGCTAAATACCTTGCATAGAATGCACTCATCATCTTTTGCTAACTACCTGGCATATAAAGCCCCTCATCATCTCATGCTAACTACCTGGCATAGAATGCCACTCATCATCTCATGCTAACTACCTGCCATAGAATGTCCCTCATCATCCCATGCTAAATACCTGGCATAGAATGCCCCTCTTCATCTCATACTATTTACCTGCAATAGAATGCCATTCATCACCTCATGCTAACTACCTGCCATAGGATGTCCCTCATCATCCCATGCTAAATACCTGGCATAGAATGTCCCTCATCATTTCATGCTAACTACCTGGCATACAATGCCTTCCTAATTTCATGCAAACTACCTGGCATAGAACGCCCCTCATCATCACATGCTAACTACCTGGCATAGAATGTCCCCCATTATCCCATGCTAAATACCTGGCATAGAATGTCCCCCATCATCCCATGCTAAATACCTGGCATAGAATGCCCCTCATCATTTCATGCTAACTACCTGGCATAGAATTCCCTTATCATTTCATGCAAACTACCTGCCATAGAATGTCCCTCATCATCCCATGCTAACTACCTGGCATTGAATGCCCCTCATCATATCCCATGCTAGATACCTGGAAAAGAATGCCACTCATCATCTCATGCTAACTACCTGCAATAGAATGTCCCTCATCATCCCATGCTAAATACCTGGCATAGAATGCCCCTCATCATCCCAAACTAACTACCTGACATAGAAAACCCCTCATAATCTGATGCTAACTACCTGACATAGATTGCCCCTCATCATATCGTGCTAACTACCTGGCATAAATTGCCCCTCATCATATCCCATGCTAAATACCTGGCATAGAATGTCCCTCATCATCCCATGCTGAATACTTGGCATAGAATATCCCTCATCATCTTATGCTAATTACCTGCCATAGGATGTTCCTCATCATATCATGCTAAATACCTGGCATAGAATGCCCCTCTTCATCTCATACTATCTACCTGCAATAGAATGCCATTTATCATCTCATGCTAACTACCTGCCATAGGATGTCCCTCATCATCCCATGCTAAATACCTGGCATAGAATGCCCCTCATCATTTCATGCTAACTACCTGGCAGAAAATGCCTTCCTAATTTTATGCAAACCACCTGGCATAGAATGCCCCTCATCATCACATGCTAGCTAACTACCTGGCATCGAATGCCCCTCATCATATCCTATGCTAAATATCTGGCATAGAATGCACTCATCATCTCCTGCTGACTACCTGGCATATAAAGCCCCTCATCATCTCAAGCTAACTACCTGCAATAAAATGTCCCTCATCATCTCATGCTGAATACCTGCCATAGAATGTCCCTCATCATACCATGCTAACTACCTTGCATAGAATGACCCTCATCATATCCCATGCTAAATACCTGGCATAGAATGCCACTCATCATCTTATTCTAAGTACCTGGCATAGAATGCCACTAATCATCTCAAGCCAAGTACCTGGCAGAGAATGCTCTTCATCATCTCATGCTAAGTACCTGGCATAGAATGCTCTTCATCATCTCATGCTAACTACCTGGCTTAGAATACCCCTAATCCTCAACATACCTCAATAATCAAAGTTTCTGATATTTACAAGCAATCATAATTCTACTTTATTTTTGCATTTTATACCTCTGCAGATAATTACACTACACTTTAGGAGCACCCTCTTGCCCCTACACCTATCACATACGCTCCCATATCAAGGAAGCCACAAATTGTATACATAAGCACAGCAAATAAAATTATTAGGATTGCATCTCATGGTTTGACTTATTTATACAATCTTGTATATTTACGAAAGTTCCAGCTTCATACTGACATTCCCTTCCCTCAGTCATATTAATATAGAACTTAAGGTACATGTAACACGGAATTGATTTTAACTTACGGGATAATCCTACGCAAAATCCCGGAAATCGGGAAAGACTTACAAAACAGGATACACACGGTGATTCTTGGCCAAAATATGACATACGATGCCACGGCCAAATATCAAAGTCCCTCATTTCATATCAAGGCTACCACAAAGAAACCATATACAGATAACATATAAGGCTTATACAAAGAAGCCAAACTACGGCTACTGACAGGAAGAAGCCGGAAAATAAGTCGGCCTAGGCCCGGATATGTTTGATGAAACTCAACACGGAGAGATATCTACAGCATCCAGCCACACCCCAGTTTTTATATACCGACCTTAACTTGACCAATCCCAGCTAAGCACAATCCATGAATCAAAAATACCTATCTTCCCATTATCAAACTAGGAAAATTTGCATAAATCTGCATTGGAAGTACGAATGCATAACTAGCGGTTCCCTAGACTAGTTCATGGAAATTTTCACACAAATGGACTAGCAAAATACATACTTGATGTGCGACAATGCTTTAAATTACCGTTTTAACAAATCTGACTAAACTAAATGTAAATTACTTTCTGGAAGGCTGGTCGCCGAACGTAGTAATTTATAAAACAGTATTGCTTCAACGATTCCACAAAAATATTTTCACAAGATTAAGTTTGACGTATATCTGCATTCTATCAAATAAACTGAAGCATCATATGCAAAGAATAAACACAAGTTTGCGAACTCTAAAGTTAAAAGTACTTGGGCTATTAAAGTGATCTCTTGCATGGTCCTTTTCAAAGATTCCGAATCAATTTTCAAAAGCTGTTCTTAAGGTAGAACGCGCAGCATTCCGGAATTGTTTGTTCATAAGGAGGTAAACAACACCGTTCCACCAACTATTTGAGTATAAAAGATAGTAACCCACAAATTGATGAAATGGTTTCCATTCTAGTGGCTCAAAAAACGACATAAGTACACCTGACATAATGGGAATCCAAGCAACATAGTACACTCCAGTCATAGACAGGACAGTACGTAAAGCTTTCAGTTGACTTTGCTTTTTTCTGTGCAAAACTATTTGTGACAAATTTATATGTGCGTCGGGAGCTACTATAACATTTTCCTCTTGGTTGCATCCATTGGTTGACACTGCATTCGCTTTACCCGCATTTGATGCAATAACCTGTTCTGATTTATACGAACTGGGAACCAGGGCAGCGTTACCACTTGTATGAACATTAACGTGTACTGCTAGTATCTCTCTGCTAGTTTGCTTCGCCAATTTTATAGCTGTATATAATAGATACGCGTTGATTAATGTTATCAAAGAAATCGGAAATAGGATGACAACGTATGCAAATAGAATTTGAAATATGAAGAAAGTTTCCTTTGGTGTTGTCTTATTCGTTGTCGCACTTTCACAATGGGAGCTACTTAATCTAAATGAAGTATCATCAAACGGATACAATGAAGTAGAACTCAAGTAGGCGCACACAATGCTTATCATAACCAATATAGGAATTGTCACCCGAACGCGTCTCACGGTCAGTATGGTGTGGTATTTCAATGGTTTGCGAACTGCAATGAATCGGTCTACGCTCATTAAGCCCAGCATTAAAGCTGATA
>JAIGNY010004024.1:682500-762500 GCA_020152595.1 Chiridota heheva | reverse complement strand
ATGCTAGACTTTCAGTGTTCAAATAAACCTTTCGATCAGTCCATCTGACTGCGGGTGATAAGCGGTTGCTCTAGTCTTGTTTATTCCAAGTGACTGGCAAAGGATGCGGACTACATCGCTTTCAAACTGGCGACCCTGGTCTGTGAAGTTATTCGGGAATGCCGTGTTCTCTGATATATTCTTCAAAAATGCATTTTGCGACAGTCGTCGCTTTCTGATCATGCGTTGTGTATACGTTGACGTTCTTGGAAAAGTGGTCCATTACAACCAACACGTATCTGTTTCCCTTAGGGGTGATGGGTAGTTCTGTGATATCTGCACAAAGTAGTTGCATAGGTCTGGTAGTTGAGATACTTTGCAATGGTGCTCTTAGGCTTGGGTTTGGTTTACTTCTGGAAACGCAGACCCTACAATTGGAACAGAAATCTACAAAAAGACAATTCTACCGGGCAGCCGGGTAGGAATAGTTTCCTGTAGAGAATTATGTCGTACAACTCTAATCTTGGGTATTGCCGAGGATATCCACAGAGGGCGCGTTTTAGTCGACGGTGATTCTAGATCTTCCAGTCAACCACTTGACTGATAACACTATCGATCTGTTGTTGTTCACGAATCATTTTCTGGTCAAAGAGTAGTGACGTTGATTCAGTTTCAGAATGATGAACTTACTAGAATTTCGTAGTCGGATGTTCCAGTTGTAGGTCAAAGCTAGTGTTGGCTGTGACGTGGTCAAAGAGTTCAGTTCTTTCGTTCGCGTTGACGTTGACGTGGCATTCGCTTTGTCTTTGTTGTGTTGCTGTCTTGTTCAGTATATACTGCTGAAATGGTATCTCGCTAGTCTCCGTTTGTGTCAAATACTTTGCCTTCAGCCTTGAACATTCTTGACAACCCATCAGCATTTGCACTCTTACTTCCAGGACGGTATTTGATTCCCACTGAAAGATGTCCATGTCCAGGGCCCATCTTGCACGGCGAACAGTTGGATTGTCCTGAATTGCAAGTTTTCGAAGTCCCACTAAGGATTTGTGTGGTGAAAGGTAGGCTGGGCAAGTAATGTCGAAAGTGCTTTACTGCCCAAACAATTGCGTAGAGCTCCTTATCGCAAGTTGACCACTATCTTTCTGCTTTGGTAAATGTATGACTAACTTATGCAATGGCGTGCTCTTTCCCTTTCCTATCTACGGATTGCGATATAACTGCGCCTGCAGCAGATAGCGTCTGTGTGAAGAATTCGCTCATTTTCAAAATTTTGGAAACCAAGTATGGGTGGAGAAGATAGGGCACCCTTTGAGGTATCAAATGCAAGTTGACTCTCCAAAGACCATTAAAACTCCACGTTTTTCTTCGTAAGCGCGCATAATGGAGATGCAATGCGTGCAAAGTCCCAAATGAAGTTTTGGGAATATGTTGCAGCCTAAGAAGGCACGTAACTTGGAAATATTGCGTGGAACTTCACATTCTTTCACTCGTTGTGTATTCGACGGATCAAAATGTAGTCATTCTTTGTTTACCACGTGGTCCAAGAACTTAACTTCTTGCTTGAAGAGATGACACTTCTTCGGTTTGATTCTTAATCCAGCAGAACGGAAACGGCTGAGTACGTCTTTGACGCTGTTGAGATTATAGACGAAATCTTTTCAAGGACGATGACGTCATCTAGGTAAACTAAGCATGAGGTCCAGTTAGGCCACGTAGCACAAGCTTCATTAAACGCTGGAAGGTTGGTTGTGCGTTGATGGAACCCATAGGCATTACTTTGAACTGGTATAAGCCGAAGCTTGTACTAAAAGCAGTCCGTTCTCTGTCTAGTGGATCCATGGCAATTTGCCAATAACCGCTGGTGAGGTCCATTGTGCTGAAGAAGCTAGAACCGGTAAGTTAATTTAGGGTATCATCTGTACGTAATAGAGGGTGGCAATCTCTCACTGTGACGGCATTAAGTTTGCGGTAGTTTATGCAGAAACGGTATGTCTGATCTTTCTTTCTCACCATGACAATGGGATAACACCAAGGGCTTTGGTTTTCTTTGATTACGTTATCATTTAGCAGCTTGTCCACTTGTGCTTGTATCTCTACTTTCATAGCTGGTGACGTTTTGTACGCTCGCTTTTGTATAGGTTGAGTTTCTCTGGCTCTGACGTGATGTTTAACCAGGAAGGTTCGACCTGGAGTGTCACTGAATGAGGTTTGCAATTCATAAATCAATACCTCTGCAAACCTTGGTATTAATATAACACACTAGGTATGGATTGGAAGTAACAAATAATCGATAACTTTATTCATGCATATAAATGTCACCATATATAGTATCAATTCAATAAATAATAACCATTAAATCCTCTCTGAACTTTAAATACCAACCCATAAATCAATAAATCAATACTCAATATCATATTGTAAGGTTGGTAACAGTTAATGATACAAAATCATCAACAACTCAAATCAAATCAATACATGATATATAATCTTGCCATATCGGATTAATGATCAATAATATTGAGCAACCGTTTTGGACAGAAAAAAAAGATTGATGCACCAATGCCATATAAGCCCGCACCAATCGCAGAACTGATAGTAATAATCATATCACAATCGATTGGTATATACTTTGTAAACACCTAAGGCCATCAATTAAAGAAGATAAATCTACGGATCAATTGATCTTTAAATGGTATCATTGCACTATGATTACGATCGATCCTGGATAATCAATATCAATAAACACAACAGTGCCTAACACGAAATAAATATGCAAGTATACCTCATTTTCAAAATTTGACTGATAATTTCATATAATATTATAATATAAATATTAAGTATTGATATTGTAAATTGCTTTACCTGTTCCTTGTATATGCAAGATCAATAGAAAAGTTGCTACTCACTCAAAAAAATCCAAACTCAAAAATATGATTTGAAATGTACAATAATATCGACAATTCAAAACATTCACAAAAAATAATCATGATCACTTAAAAAAATATGGGATTCCTTTTAAAATATTCACATATTCTCAATGTTGACTTTTTTTTCCAGCTGTAAAGTTCAAGGCTTCTTATTAAAGTCTTCTTTGTAGTTTTTAAAGTCTTTTCTTCGTTGTCTTATTAAAAATTTTACCTTTCTAGATTTTTCGAAAAATGTTAACACCTCCTTGACGCGAAAAGTTTTCTAGTTTCTTGCGTTTTTAAAGTTTAAGACAAAGATATATATATATATATATATATATATATATATATATATATATATATATATATATATATATATATATATATATATATATATATATATATATATATATATATATATATATATATATATATATATATATATATATATATATATATATATATATATATATATATATATATATATATATATATATATATATATATATATATATATATATATATATATATATATATATATATATATATGTATATATATATCCCAGGAGAAAATTCTAATTGGGATTCCCAATTGGTCCTAACTATTTCCAACTGGTCTATGCTATTTCCAATTGGTTTTTGCTATTTCCAATTGGTCTATGCTATTTCCAACTGGTCTATGAAATACCCAACTGGTGTAAGCTTGGAAACTTAATTGGAAATATTAATACCAATTGGGATCTTACCATTTCCAACTGGTCTAGACAATCCCAACTGGTCTGAGTTTGGAAAACCAATTGAAAATATTAATACCAATTGGGATCTTTCAATGTACAAATTTACCTATTATATTAATTTTAAATGGCACATCATTTGGGAACATCTTGAAATGAATAATAGATACACACAAACAAACAAAACTAATCGGTAATAGTATTATATGGTTTTCTATCTGCTTTTTTTTTGACGCTGTGAAGGACAAGGTATAATCATGTGACAACAAATTACAGAATTACGTATATTGGAACAGCCAGGTAAAGTCTGTTTAAATACACCTCATTATCACTGCATAGGAAACCATGATTTAAAAGCTATTTCTAGACGTTCAGAATCATGTAGTGACAATTAAATGTAACTTAAACCAAGGTTTACATACCGGTACCAAGCCCCGAAAAAGTTAACTTGCCAACTCATTATTTGCAAGTGCAAAAATCTTAGTGAGTTATTTACAAATTGCACTCTCCAAGCTGGGGAGTAGACCTATAGGCTATGCACGTACCACTTTGAACATAGAAACATGAAGTTCTTGTGGAACAAGATATGAGGAACAATTAGATATATAAATAATCCCAAAGATAGTTATTATTTCCACAAAAAAAAAACCTTTCCTAAACAAGAGCTTATTCTATCCTACCTAAAGCAGAATTAACACTTGTAACGTAAATAATGCGTACACTGTGTATATGTTATGACATATTTGATGGCGAGTGGTGAGTAATTGGTGACTAAGAATTCAGACCACTCGCCAGAATGGCGATATAAACAATTTAATTTTGTCAAGGCCTGCCGGTGCCACATGAAAACAACCAGCATTGCATATACATTACAATTCTTTGTTAGTTACTACATTTTTGGCCCTGCTTAAACTGATATTCAACATTTAGTGCATCTTAATTTCAACATGAAATTCTTACAAAAATAACATACCAAACCAAAAATGAATGGAAAACTGCATAGAAGTGAAGACCATGTAACCTTTTAACCATCAAACTTAGAAAACAATTTCACTTTATCAACTAAAGTTATATTCTCTTCCACCTCTAATAACCCATGTTTAATTTGTCTAAGCTGAAAGTGAAAGATTTAAACCGGAATTAGCATTTTGTTAGTCACAAAAATAAGTTTCTGAGCTTGAAAATTCACTTGTTTGACTTGGAGACTTAACTGCAGCCATAATGACAAGCTACCACCTCATTACACTTGCTATCCTATCATGCAATGCAGACATTTCAATATAAAAACAAGCTAGTTCTTTTGTGGAAATGTCTTTGAGAACATCGTCTTGAATCTTTGTCTTCCTTGGATAAAAATACCTTTATTTGCCTAAAGACCTTCAAGATAGGTAGAAAAAAGAACAAAGAAATACATGGAACCAATAGAAAATTCAATAGTGTGTCATTTTGAAGGAAAAAGGCAATAGAATTGTCAACTCAAAGTAAGACTGGAAATGGAAGTGAGAGCAATATCTGAATATGCAAGCTGTGTAGGCCCTAGTGAAATTGTAACTAAACCCAAGGGAACTAGCATCAGCGGGGTGAAACGAAAGGTTTCTAGTGCTTCTGAGAGAAAGATAAACCTAGCTTATATTTCACATAAAGATAAAAGGACATCATCTGATACAAGAGATTGACTGTTGTGCCCTGAAGGATACCGTACATGGATATGGGATCACTTTCTGCTCTTCAGCACTGAGCAAGCACATCTTTGCAATGGAGATGAGTAACGTTAGGCCTAGCGTTAGGCCTATTTTTATTTCTGAATCTGAATAAGTTAAGTCTGCAAAAATCCTTCTGGAGTACATGAACGCCGACCAAGTGTAACAAAATCAGTTTAGTAAGTTTAGCTTTAAAACTTTAGACTTGGTGCATCTACATTGTCTGGCGGTTTAGTTTGGGGAAACGAAGGAGTATTTGTATTCTTCTTAGCATCTGAGCATAGGGAGCCTGGAAATTCAGATTATATCCCAAAACGTAAGAAAAATGGACCTATTCGAGTATTTGGTCATCTAAGCATTTTGAACATCCGGGACTCTTTGTTGGTGAAAACTGATTTGTGCACAAGTGAACACCACGCTTTATTCTAGTTTCTACTGTACGTAGGCACAAAACATATATTTCAAACTTAATTTCTACAATATTTCTTTCACATTTGCAACAATTTCCTGCAAAAATACCCAAGCGAACGTAGAGATTTACTAGGCCTCTAAACTTGACCGACTTCACACTGGATGTATTGTAATGCATATATGGTAAAACGATTTTTTTTTTCACCAACCAACAGGTTGTTCAGATTAACGCACATTATTGTGACTTCATCCCCAATACTCAAACTAAAATATTACACTTTTAAGCCTTTTTAAGGTATAACCCCGAAAGCAATTGTTTTAAGCAATTTTCTCTCCAAAATTGAGAGATTTTAATATAATTATAAGCCAGAGATACGAATAAAAATTGAGGGAACGATATATGTTTGGGCTAATATTTATACTGTTTTTTGACAAAATTTAAAGGGATTACAATACGCGACTTCATGGTTTCAGCGACTTCAAGATCAATTCAGTACTGAAGTTGTGATCACGTGATACCTTACACACTAAACATGCAGACGAGATGGTTTTCTACCAGATTTGTGTCCGTATGTGCGATGCAGCCAATTAAATGTTGTGATTTCTTTAGTAAGAAAATGAGTTTTCATGCATTTATCTGTAAGATACTTTTTGTTGTGGGCCTTTTTGTTGTCTTTAAAGAATTCTGAAGTTAAAAGTTGCACCGGTTAAGATATACATTAAATTATTACGATTTAAATCATCCAAAAAAAGTAGATGATTATTGACGTAAAATGACAAAATAGATTTTTAGTATGATCAAATTAAATTTGGGACTTTCTGTGATATTTTTTGTCAGTATGGAAACACAAACTTGGCATTATAATTTTAAGTTTATGAATGAGCCCGAATGACGCATGCATGCGAGATACCCAGTTTGAGCTCAACAAGTTGCATTTCCCACCGAGGACACGGATCAATTTGGTTTCATTAACAATCAAAAGCCTAGCATATTATCACTCTACCAAAAAATATGTTTTTCGTGTTTTTAAGTGAAATTTAAAGATACATGTAGTTATTAATGATTTTCGGTCCAGGCCCTATGCATTACTGTGCAGTGCAAACAAAGGTTACCAGACTGACCTCCACGTCACTGAAACCGTGAAGTCTTGTATTCTAAAGATGGCCTGAAGTTGATGTTTGTCAGGGCTTGGGATGACGTTCAATCATATTTACTTTGTTATTTCTTATAGAATAAACTTGTGCAATATTATAATCATTTCATTGCTTGTGATTTTGCTTGTGATGTTCTCCACCGATATTGTACTATACATGAACTAATAATGAAGTTAACATGACAACCAAACATGCACCTTTCCTCACTCTAGAGCCACAAAAAGTGTGTAATTTGTAATAATATCAAAGTTGAAGGCTGTCAATAATGTTAAGAGTTGATTAAGTCATCAATATTTCAATAGATATTGCCTAAAATTATGTTCCACAGAAAGGAAATTCTCAATTCCAGATATGCAGTACTGTACTCTGTATGTTTAAAGGCCACTATGGACATTGTGCAATAATATTAGTTGATTTTCATGAATTGTGATGGTTGAGCAATTGCAATCAATCAGATTTTAAATCCTTAAACATTGAGTCTAAGTTCCTCATAAGGAATACTGCATCCCCAAATTTATGTGCAAAAGCCCTTAATTGTCACCTGAAAATAGATTCAATCTTCTAAACTAAAAGATTTAATCCTCAAAACTAAAAGATATTTCCCACTAAATTGTCCATTCACACATCAGACTTTCTGTACGGTAAGCAGCACAAGTACAAAGAATGTGTTGATTTCTGAGCCGATAGTTAGTAGCAAAGTACATGTTTTATTAATATGTATTAACTTCTGCATGTTCAGTGTCTTTAAAAACGAGTGCAAAAATGACGCCCTCTTAGTAGGAAATTCAAAACAAGTGGGACATAGCATTCAAAGGTAAAGTTGACCCGTTTTTACCCTAAAAGCTGTATACCAGTTCCACGAAAATAGTGAAAAAATGGTATGTTCAAACTTATGATAAAGTTTTAATGTTTTTTGTGATTTATTTTTTGAGAAAGAGACAATGTACAAACAATTTCTTTTAGAATAATGGGTGTTTATTGAAAATTTATGTACATATTTTCCATTCAATTCTGTAAATTTACTTTAAAATTTGTACTTTCCGATATTTTTTGCTGGAGCAAGATTACCTCATACAAAACAGTTATATTATTTCAATGTGACGTCTTGCAATTTACATATTGATATTTCGATATATTTCTAGTAAAATATCGATATTGTCTGAAGGTGAATATCGCCCAAGCTTAATTAATATTCAGGTCATTTCCTTTTTTTAACTTGCAGGTCATCTTTTGCTACGTGAGGATTTAGGTGCTCGAAATGGAATGTGCAGCAAATTGTTTTTGTGTTGCTCTGTGTGCAAGCAAGGGGAATTTTTTTTTGAACATCTCCAAGTGTTGCAACTGCGGTGAAAGGGAAGCCATATGATGTAAATAGTCAAACATTTTGTTGCTGCAACAGAAATTGGAACAAGCCATTAAGGACTTGTAGATTTGTATGCCATCATGAACATGCAGCCACCTGTTGTTGGCAATTCTTATACACAAAACATTCACAAACTTTCTAATGCTTCTGAAGGAATGGTCCAGTCCAAAATAAAAGCTGCAACACAAGACTTTCGAAGCTTCACATGTCAGAGGATGATACACTAAGTGACACGATTGTGATTGATGTATGTGTCAGTTTTGATGGGACATGGTCAAAGACGGGTTATACTGCTAACCATGTACAGTGTAGGTATTGTAATCGTAATGGATACAGGGGCAGTCATAGATTGTGTGTGCCTTTCAAAAGTTTGTGGAGAGTGTAGTCCCTGTGCAAAATGGAACAAGGAGAGGGAGAAATACAAAGCCTGGTAATCTGCTCACAAACCAACTTGTCAAAAGAACTATGATGGTAGCACTAGTATACTGTAGAAACAGCCGCAGCTAGCACCTTGTTTCCAACAGGTCAGTTGCCATGCATAATATAAGGTATGCTTACATGGTATGTGATGGGGACAGCAAGGCTTTCACTGATGTTCAAAAAACTATTTGGAGATTGAAGAACTGGATAAAAGTTGGGAAATTGGACTGTATTGGACATGGTGGAAAACATATAAACAAAGCCCTGGATAATTATATGGGAGCAGCCATTTTGTTTTCATAACATGCAGGAGGTGAAGTCCTTAACTCAACAATAATATTTTTTTTTTTAAATTATAATTCATATCTAAATTTCTACTCCATTAGAAGTGTTTTCATGGTGTAAGGGTCAAGGATATGTTTGTGTACACATGTTATTACCAAAACATTTTAAAACTAAGTGTTTATGATTCTAAAAAGAAAACTTAATATAAAATCATTAAACAATACATTAATTCCTTACGAGCTTATTGAGTAAAAAATGTCACTTAACCCTTACTCTACCAGCACTTTTCTGAAAATGCGCTCGGGAGGCGGAGGCAAAGATTGGGCACCCAAAACGGCAATAATATCATCGCCACGTTTCAGAGTAAAGGTTAATCAAGGGCTGATTATTGAAGGATCCTCTGTCTTTCAAGCAGCAGAATCTAGCTCGTTCCGCTTCAGTGACCCACTGGGCTGCCCACCGGGATCATGCTGCATATATTTTTGAGTTGGCACACTTGCCGCGGATTGATTGACCTTTACTCTACCAGCACTCAGTAGGCGGTGTCCAAGATTGGGCACCCAAAACGGCGATAATATCGCCGCGTGGTAGAGTAATGGTTAACATGGCAGGCTCTATGTGTTGACTTAAAATGAGGATAATTGAGATCATATAAACTTGCTGGTTTGGGTAATTTATTCAGATTTTTATCTTCATATAAAGTAATAATTGTGTCTGACTTTGTGTCTCCTTTAAACCTTTTGGCATTCAGTCCATCATTGATGCAGATCTTTTTTCTGCAGAGTGTTGTTTGGTACGTGTCCCTACAATGTACAAATTAGGAATTTTGATTTCCAGTAAGAAAGTTTTAGTCATGTGTTATGGATAGATTGAGATTAGATTAATCACTGCATTTATCAGAATATCTATACTGTTACATTTACACAATCTGCATTTACTCCATCCAGTAATTATTGTGCAAAAGGATCTGTAGGTACTGTATATAAAACATATATATTATTCATAGTTTATATTGTTAAAATATATTTATTCTTAAAATATAGTGCATCCCATGATCTGAATAAATAAAAAACAACTCCATAACACTATTATTGTCTGTTCTAGCTTTTATTTGAATTTTAATAATGCAAATAAATATTTGGATTTTAAGATTTTTACTGTACTGTAAAATTTGTTTCCAGAGGATTTGATTTATATATTTCAGCTGGAAACATTAGACCACTTGGAAATAACTAGGTTGGGACCAGCTGAATATGAAGCAAGAGCAGTTGGGAATCAGACCAATTGGAATTATCAAGACCAATTGGAAATAACTAAGACCATTTGGGAATCAAAGATCAGTTGGAATTACCAAGACCACTTGGAAATAAGCAACACCAATTAGGAATAACAAAGACCAATTGGAAATAACCAAGACCAGTTGGGATTTAAAGACCAGTTACATAATATATATATATATATATATATATATATATATATATATATATATATATATATATATATATATATATATATATATATATATATATATATATATATATATATATATATATATAAATATATATATATATATATATATATATATATATATATATATATATATATATATATATATATAAATATATATATATATATATATATATATATATATATATATATATATAAAATATATATATATATATATATTTATATATTTATATTTATATATATATATATATATATATATATATATATATATATATATATATATATGTATATGTATATATATATATATATATATTTAATCCCAAGTGGTCTTGGTTATTTCCAATTGGTCTTTGTTATTTCCAATTGGTGATGCTTATTTCAACTGGTCTTGGTAATTCCAACTGGTCTTTGATTCCCAACTGGTCTTAGTTATTTCCAATTGGTCTTGATAATTTCAATTGGTCTGATTCCCAACTGCTCTTGCTTATATTCAGCTAGTCCCAACATAGTTGTTTCCAAGTGGTCTGATATTTCCAGCTGGAATATATAAATCTGGAAACAAATCTTACATATATATGTATGTATGTATGTATATATATATATATATATATATATATATATATATATATATATATATATATATATATATATATATATATATATATATATATATATATATATATATATATATATATATATATATATATATATATATATATATATATATATATATATATATAGATATATATAGATATATACGTATATATATATTGCCGCGAAAATCAAGATGACGATTCTTTGTTTACATCTAGAGAAGTGACGTCCTATTCTGGCCTACAAAGGGTGAAGATCGACGTTGCTAACATCGAACAATAAGTCTCATACCTGGCAAAATGACTTAACCTTTACATTCAACTGCCGAATAACATCATCTCCGAGCAATGGACAGGAAGTGAGCATCTATGACGCTCTTAACTAATATCTTACAACGTGAATATTAATTTGGCGGAAAATGTGGTACACTGTGACTTCACAAAACAGATTTAGTTTAAGATTGTGCGCAAAGCCGGCGAGAAAAAACGCAAAAACATAAGTCTGCAATAGTCTGGTAATGTATGTATTCAGAATCAAATCTAAACGTAAAATAATCATAAACATAAACGACAACATAATGTCAACTCGCTAAACAAAAAGAATTAAATCAACAATTCGTATATAAATGCCAGCAAAATGAGGAGATTTGAAATAAATGGCTTTGTGTAAATTAAGGTTAAAAGGGTACATATTCCCGCTTAACTGGGTCATTGACATTAACATGAAGAACACTACTGATAATCCAACATAAATTAATAATGTAAATAAAAAAAATTACATTATTAATGGCATCTGCATATATTAACACCAACATGCCAACGTGATTATTGTGACGTCAGCAATTACAGTGTCCGGTTCGGTGATAACTAACTGACTGATATTACGTTAGTAATACATCAATATATCAGGAATTTCGTAAAAAATCGATTATGGACTCATATGTATTTTGCTAAAATTCATGAAAATGGTTGAATCATGTCCATTGAAAAGGAGGGGGTGATACGTTGACGGTGATACTGTCTTTTTCCTTTTCACTTTTTTATTTAATTAACTAAAAGGATACACGTTCCAGGTCTTTTCTCTTCATTTAGTATGCATTCAAGTACAGGAATGGTAGAAACGACAAAATACAGAAAACAGCTTATAAAGAACTCGCTGGCAGTAAAACATTAACGGTAAAATAATTTTCCTTTATCACTTGATAGGTAAATTAACTTCAGAAAATTACACCGCTGCCTCCATTTCTGTAGCGTTCTGTCGAATCGACGATACGCCCCGCCGGCACGCTACATCTGTAGCGTGCCAGCGAACCGCCGCGACGCCCCGCCGACATGCTACAACATCATACTTAACACTGCAAGATCGCTTTTAAACACGTTGGTGGAATCTTTAACTCCAATAACTCCTTAAGCAATAACTCTAATAACTTTAAGCAATAACTCCAATAACTCCTTAAGCAATAATTCCTAAACGGAATTAGATACAAACTTGTTTTTGTTCACCAATTTGTTTCTTTCATAAGTCTATATCATATACAGATATATATGGAAATGAAAATTCACGGGGACATTTATTTCAGATTAGGCAGCAAGACTAAGTAATGGACATATGTTAAATCTTATTACCTGGAATTTCAAAAGTAGAACTGCAAAAGAAACCTACCGTCTCAAGATCATTTGAAACATACTAATTGACTGTCCTAACATACCAATTGACTGTCCTAACAAACCAATTGACTGTCCTAACAAACCAATTGACTGTCCTAACAAAGAAACAGGCAATCTGGAATGAGATCTGGATTTCTTTTAACACACTACGCAAGTGTATCCAAAAAACAGTTTTTGACAACAGAAAGATAAATTATTCAGACTAATTGCCTATTCATATTCAAAGGTAAATGCTGCTATGTAAAATTATGAACGCGAAATGAAAGCATTGACTCTAGATATGGTTTCCCTTACAAACATTTTAGATCTGGCCCAAAATTAAATTCCAGATCTGGCCCAGAAATGAATTTCAGATCTAAGACAGATCTGGAATTTATATCTGGGCCAGATCTGGCTAGATAAAGAATTGGGCACATATAAATTCAAACTTCATGTGGTTCATATCAAAGTTGATCTGGATTTTCAGATCCTGTTTGATGTGGGCCAGATATAATATACAGATCTGGCTTGATCTGGCCAGATCAAACTTCATTTGTGTCTCAAATTGACTTCAATCAAGGTTATATCTGGCTTTATCTGGCCAAATCAAACTTTATTTACCCAAATATAAACTTTATTAAAGCCAGATCTAGACTTTTCGTAAGATTTAGTTTTCTGTAGTTAAAATGCTTTATTTGTATGTATGTATGTATGTATGTATGTATGTATGTATGTATGTATGTATGTATGTATGTATGTATGTATGTATGTATGTATGTATGTATGTATGTATGTATGTATGTATGTATGTATGTATGTATGTATGTATGTATGTATGTATGTATGTATGTATGTATGTATGTATGTATGTATGTGTGTATGTATGTATGTATATAGGTATGTATGCGTATATATATATATATATATATATATATATATATATATATATATATATATATGTATGTATGTATGTATGTATGTATGTATGTATGTATGTATGTATGTATGTAGGTAGGTATGTATGTACGTATGTATGTATGTGTGTATGTATGTATGCATGTATGTATGTATGTATGCATGTATGTATGTATGTATGTATGTATGTATGGGTGTATGTATGTATGCATGCATGTATGTATGTATGTATGTATGAATGTATGTATGTATGTATTTATGTATATATGTATGTGTGTGTGTATGTATGTGTGTATGTAAGGGTGTATGTATGCGTGGGTGGGTGTATGTATGTATGTATGTGTGTATGTATGTATGTGTGTGTGTATGTATGTGTGTGGGCGTGCGTGCATGCATGGATTTATGGATGGATAGATGGATGCATGCATGCATGTATTGAGATGGGGTATAACATGCATTTTAAGGGAAAGTTTGCCCATCTGCTCATGTACCTTACATTCTACATAACAGAAAAAACTTTTCATTTTAGAAACATACATAAAGAAATATCTTAGATCTGCAATTTTGACGTCACACTAATTAAGTTAAGTCTATCATAAATAATTCACCAGAAATCATTATTTGTAACATTTTGTGGTTTCAAATCTCATCAAAATTCGGGGGCATGCTCTAGATTCCGAATATTTGTGTCAGCATTCGTCTTTCATGGCCGCCCAGTAAAATGTTATTCCAAATACAGTGAATGGTATGAAGACAAGAAAATACGAGGACTTTTATTGAAACCAATCTATTGATACATCGAAGGAAAGCAAAGGAAAGTTGTTGCTAAGTTTCGAAAACACGCCTTTTTCAGTGATATATACACAATCTTTGACTTTTTTATTCTTAGATCAGTGCTTCTCTCTTTCCGCATCCCCATCATCTAGATAACGAATCATTTTTCAGGCAGGTTACACCTTATGCCTATTTACCCTTTAATCTCTATGTGGTTAAAATATTAGAATATGATTGGTCGAAAGGCGCCAGACGACGCACGAAAATGCAATGAAACCGTTTACATTTCTTGATTTTACTTAGCTGAAAATGACTTTTTTATTAAACTTACATTTTTCATTTTGTATTATTCATCTATTAAATTATTTCATTTTCGACAGAAAAAGAGCAGAGTTAACTTACAAACAAATTGGCATATTTATTGATATATAATTAATTCATGGCCACGTACAGGAATTACAGGGTTATCCGTGTATAATACCCAGATGATATCACTCCGCAATAACATCCGCTGCAGTGCAGTATAAATTCGGCTGCTCCCCATAAATCCAAGTGTTTCTATTCAAAAAGAAAAACACTTTTCCAAGAATATTAATAACCATCTCAATTTTTGGTTTTATTTTATTCTTCATCTACTAAATGAGATATCTTTCATTTTTTTTTCTCGAATTGATATGAAGTGTTCTTATTGGTCTAATAAGGATACAAATGGTCTTTGATATGGATTTGGAAGCCAGAATGTCAAACAATGTACTAGCTATTTTAGCACTCCTGGAGCTAAATACTGTCGATTCATTGCCTATCTTATATGTGGCTTATTGTGTATCTTCATTAACTTCTTGGGATTTAATTGTCCTGAAGCGTTTTCCCAGCTGCTTTGGAGGTATAACAGTAATCGTATATAAATATATAAATATATATATATATATATATATATATATATATATATATATATATATATATATATATATATATATATATATATATATATATATATATATATATATATATATATATATATATATATATATATATATATATATATATATATATATATATATATATATATATATATATATATATATATATATATATATATATATATATATATATATATATATATATATATATATATATATATATATATATATATATATATATATATATATATATATATATATATATATATATATATATATATATATATATATATATATATATATATATATATATATATATATATATATATATATATATATATATATATATATATATATATATATATATATATATATATATATATATATATATATATATATATATATATATATATATATATATATATATATATATATATATATATATATATATATATATATATATATATATATATATATATATATATATATATATATATATATATATATATATATATATATATATATATATATATATATATATATATATATATATATATATATATATATATATATATATATATATATATATATATATATATATATATATATATATATATATATATATATATATATATATATATATATATATATATATATATATATATATATATATATATATATATATATATATATATATATATATATATATATATATATATATATATATATATACAACTGCGTACGGCTGCTTCCCGTCAATTAAACTGTAAAATTAAATTCTATATAAAGAAATCGACTGACTCAATACTTTATCGCAGATCACGACGGACGCGGTGTTTTTTCAAGATATGAAATTTCTTTTTTACATAAAGATTCTGAGCTTTCTGCCCTGTCATTCATTACACATTTTTCATGAATTAAACAATTCATCAAACTTTTATCAGCCATTACTCAAAAAGCGTTTTTTCCAAAATTAAAACACTGATCTTCGTTTTGTATATTTTGATTTTTTTTACATACATTAATTAAGATCTCAGTCATTAATTTGCATATTTTATGCAAATTTTGTTATGGGCGACTTTGGTATTTTTTGTAAATTATTTGTTTTTGTAAATGTCTATAATCATAATTTTGTGGTGCCACAACTTCTGACGAAATATTTTTTGAGTCTTTGCCATGCTTCAATACAATTCTAGCAGGTATATACTTTTCTATGGTTTTTAGTTACAGAGATTTATGGGAAGAATTCAAAGGAATTACATAAAGATTTTGAGCTTTCTACCTTATTATACATCACACATTTTTCATGAATTAAAACATTGATTAAACTTTTATCAACTATAACTCAAAAAACGTTTTGTTCTAAAACTAAAACACTGATCTTCGTTTTGTATATTTTGAACATATCAGGAAGGATTTTAACGGTTAAAGTACTTTTCAACTTCAAAGTTCTAAAACTTGATTATCTTATCTTATCTCTTACAGCTTTAAAATTTGACGGATCAAACTTAAAGTTCCGAATGTCACTGTCGTTTCCCCGGAATGAAACTCCGTCCCTTGGAAAAGAAACTAAGCGTAATTGTTATTTACCATTTTGACGCCACTCAAATTCTGTATTTGCAGAAATTTGTTTTGTGCACTATATTACATTGATTGCATGAGCACGCGCCGCTAGTTAGCTACTGTACCAGTGCCTCGTAGGATTTTGCCCCACTTAGTTACGCAGATTTTGTTGCTAGGCAAATTCATGCGGTGATTGGTTTAAAAATCTGTCAATCATCTAAGTAAGATAGGTTAATTCAAAGACTGATTTGATTAGATCTTAATACTCTCTCAATCAATGCAAAAACAGCTACATGTCCATCAACCGCCTTTAAGGATATGAGTGATTGGTACAGATCACCATGTGTATCATGGAAACTGATTAATTGCCCACCGTACATGGAGGTTTTTACTCTTTTGAAGCAGAAGCACCCCATCTTAACAGGTTAGGCTTCAAAACATTCCTGTATGCTGGGCAATATATCGTTTTCCGTGTGTTATACCATGGAGGTGTAGTATCTATGGTTACACGGTAAAGAGAAGCTTACTCAGAGGGGAGGTCCATTTATAGTGTAAAGTCCAATTTTTCAGCATTCATTCTCTGAGCGGCTCGGGAAGATAGTAGTTTAAAGAATTTCAGTAATATAAGCAGCTAAATCTAATCTAAATGTCACGTGTAGGTGAAATAATCAACACGATTGTGACAGGAAGGTACCATTCAGTACTTGATGTGATTTGTTTCACATAATATGACAATTCTGGAAAAAATTTTTTTACTGCTTCCTCAGATCTTCAGATCCATATCAAAGGATGCTTTCATAACAGTTCTACACCTTTATTTTCTATCAAGGACACTAATAGTAGAGCAGCTGAACATGAAAAATACCTCTAGTAAAATGTAAGGGTTTAGTTTGATAATGGAAGGCATCCATTCTAGATGTATTGATCATAGGCTGGAGCCGACCGTAAGGGCGGATGCCATTGCTGAATTTTAATATTGAGCTGCTTGACCTGCCATACATTACAAATTTCGCATGAATTAAAATAATGATCAAACTTTGATCAGCCATGACTCAAAAAGTGTTTTTTTCTTCAAAAAACTAACCTTCGTAGATTTTGATACTCTTTAAAAAAATATACTGCTACATGTCCATAGACCTTTACTGATACGAGTGATCCTGAAGGTTTGAATCAGAACTATTACAAAATAGCAGTGATTGACGGATCATCATGTGTTTTATACCATACGGAGATATAGCAGCCCGGAGACGTCGTAAAATAAGGAACCAAAATGTTCTTTAAACTAGGAACTTTTCGTGATAAGGAAATCGCCATTTTGTGATATTGCCCATGATGCTTTGCTATACTAACGTAAAAGCCTTATGTAGTGTTATAATTTTCAAAATTTAAATACCTATACGAAAAATGTCTTTGGCTGGCGACACTTAACACTCAGTGATAAATCTTTACTAATTTCATGCTTAAATATTATCCACTCCCTTAAAAATTTATTTTTTTGAAATACGAGGAAAATTCAGTGAAAATGCTAGGCTTTTTTGCGCGAAACAGTCATTTTAAAAAATCAAATATTTTTTACAGTATAATTTTGTCGGCGAGATTGCAGTTTCTAAGGAATACAATTACACATTTCAAAACCATTACCCTTTAAAAATCTTAATTTTTCTGTGCATTTGTATTGCAAAATATAACTAAAACGGCTGCGGTACATCTATTCTCTGAGGTATTTTACAGGGTCCTTGAAATAGGACCTATCCCCGGACTGCACAGTAGTTTCATGGTTACACGGCATTTTCGGCATTCATTCTTTGAACAGCTCGAAGACGATTGCAATTTAAAGAATTTCAGTCATACAAGGCAGCTGAATTTAATTTAAATGGCAGGCTTAGGGTGAGACAATCAACATAAGTGTAATAAGAAGGTATTATTCAATAGTTGATGTGTTTTGTATCACATGATGTGTTTTGTATCACATAATATGATCGGTTCTGCTTTCCTGCTACATACGCATTCTTCTTAAACTTTGTTTGTTTATTTTAATAATTATTTCTAAATAAGATAACATGGTTTTTTTTACCAATTTTTTGCCTTTTTTGGCCCTCTATCATATAAAAGAAGATAAAAAAAGCACGATAATATTCCTTTAAAATTCTTTAATTTCTTGAATTAGATCAACTTGTATGACTTTCAACTACTGAATTTGCTATCAAAATAGTGTTTAGGGAAATAGCTATGATTTGCAATTTTCAGACCTTTGAGAAAATTGTATTTATAGTTAGAAAAAATGATTAGACTAATTGTGATAGCAAATTTAGGTTGTGGCCTCCTTTAAAATTCGAAAACCGGTTTTGATTTCCAAAAATGCAAAGCAAAAACAAAGTTATTGGGAAAGTCACTTGGTTGCTTTGGTTTGCAAAAATATAATACAAATTATTCAGAATGTTCAAATAAATTATAAAATTCATGATCATCATCATGTTGTTGTTGCAGTCATTTTCATTATTACCCTGATCCTGACAACTAAGGCGACGGCGCGGGTGACGACGGCGGCGAGGGCAATGACAACGACGACGACGACGATAATGATGATCCTGCCATACCTGGGCCAATAATATCATTTTAAAAGAAGCACTTTCATATCTTTACAAACATATATACAGACCGATTTAATCGCCACATTGCATTTCGTACATTCAAAATACAAAAGAACAGCTGAAAAATTTACATCTTCAGATAATTTATTTTAGAATCACTCTTGTATATGTACAAGTTTCTATCGAAACAAGCTCAGTGCATAAAACTCACTAAACTTATTTATGTACACATGTTTCACATTTACAATTTACAGCAAGAATTCAAATAACTATCAGCCTCTTACAAAATTCAAATATTCTAACTATTCGTGTGTGCTATATCTTATATAAGTCCATGAATACATATACAAACTTGAATATTTGTCTTAATTCAATCACAAGTATTCACCTCTTTACTTCAATAAATAAAATTGATTTCTTACATGTTGAAGCTCTGCTAAAATAGAGCTGCCTACGACCAACTGCGCGCCAGATTCGCTACCGATGCCACATTCTGACATTTATAAGGACAGGTTTCCTTCAGTAAAGAGCTAATTCCATCAAGCCGTTAGGCTCATAGAGCCGGTGCTTAACCCTGGTTTTCCATGGCGCAAGCAGATGAGAGTACACGACTCCCCCTGGACGCCAGTCCATCGCAGATTAACACCCCAGCAGAACTGGTACTCATTTTCACAGCTGAGTGGACTGAAGCAAGTAGAGTAAAGTGTCTTGCTCAAGGACACAATGCAGCGCTTGCGACGGGCATCGAACCCGGTACCTTTTAAAAACGAGCATGACTCCTTAATCACTAAGCCACTGCACCTCTTTCCTTCAGGAAGAGTGAACATAAAGGTATCGCATTTAAATTGATGCTATTGTCTATTTTACATTTGTTGAGGAAAGGTACAAGACGAAATATGGTGCTCTCCATCACTTTCTCATCAAAGTTCATCATGCAAATAAGCTTTGGATATACCTATATTATTACACAATTACATGGAATTTGGTCTTGAGAATGATACTCCCATTTAAGTTAGAATTCTGCCATTACACTTAGGGAGATAATCACTTATGACTGAAAGATTGGTCGTGAGGTACCCCTAAGTGACAAAAACTTATAAAGTGGATAGAATACACAATCAAACATTTTTCAATATATATTTTAATATTGTCGTGTCTGAAATTTTAACCACTGATTTATGAATTTACTACTCTAAAATCCTATGAAAAGAGATATAATTACATTACTATCATTGAAACTTTCAATTATCTAACTAGAGCCTTGGTATCAAGAGAAAAAACCTATAGCTTCTTTTCCCCTTTTTGAAAGGAATGGGTTAATATCTTTGCTTCATTTTTGTAGTTTATAGCAATAATAATCCATATGAGCCACCTGGCATCCCAACATTTCTTCTATTCTTTCAAAAGAGACAAGAAAGAACAAACTATTTCTGCTCATCTCTTATAAGATATAAGAGTTTGGTTGGAAACAATTTTTACACCATGACATTTATTTTAAAATTCTCTATACTTAACGTTTGATTTTTGTACGATTTTTTTGGCAAAGAAGCATGGATTGTATCGCGTAAGATAATGCTGATGAATCATTTTGTCGCGTTAATCGATTTGGTCATAAGGAAACGTAATTAAAAGAGATGTATCGCATGAAAAAATAAACTGTTTGTTAATTGCTGTCCATGTATCTGTTAATAATTTCTCTAAATCACTTAGAAAAGAGCCCACATGATTCACTCATCAATTTACTATTCATAAAGTCAACCACAAAATCACTTACCTAAATCATCTCTGAAAAAGTAGTGATTGCAATCTCATATATAATCCCTTTTATAATAAACATAAAGACTTTGGTTAATATTTCTAAATACAAATCCATTAACAAACATAAAACATATGAATAGCATTTTGGTCTATATTTTGATATGTTGGTATTGAGTGACGTCCATCTCCAAAAGATAAAAGCATTAAACACCGAAACGTCATCTCCAGAAAAATCAGAGAACCGTAGTCGAAAAGGCAAGAACGATTTAATGATAGAAACACTTATTCCAGTAAGGTAACGTTATTATCACAAATAACTCAAACTTACTGATAAAAGAATTTATTCTCGTAATTCTAATAAAACTTTGATTTCCGCATTCCCATTCTTCAGTTTTGTCCAACAGGAATAAGCTCCCAAGTGTCTTTAGTTTTTATTTTCAAACAGATGATAAATATATATTCTTGCTGTTGTGATTTTTTTAGGATATACAATAACTAAATCTTTTAAAAAGAAAATCGTAATTATTGACAAAAGAGAGCATATGTAAATTCTTCAAAAACACAACCTGTAACTATTTTCTGATTGCAAAATGATTTGTATGGTTATATGGTTAATTTCAATAAGTAAAACAATCCCTCTCTCTTGTAGAATTAGTCCTCAATCATTTGTTACAATTCATTGTGATTCCTTGACAACAAATAGGTAAGAAGTAAATGGTCCGAATACTTTCAATGAATTATGAACTGAATTACCAAAGAGTATCCTTCGAAAACAACAGAACAAAGTTTATATAAATCGACAAAGAAGTCACTTAGCTCAAAGAATCTTAGGCGTCACGAAGTCATGTTGTTCGAGGTTGGTGGTTTCATTTCCACAAAGATTATGCATTGTGCCTTAATTCCGCGAATAAAATAATTTGATGCTTTTCTTCCCCACAAAGATGACTGAACTCTTCAAAACCGGTGCGTTGAACAAATACAGATGTTTAAAGTATCTATAGATGTTAAATAGTGACTTTATATCCTCTAACTTTTCGCTTGATATGCGAAATTCTATAGTAAATTTTAATTAGCTACCTCTAATTAGCTGTACCCGTAGGCAATAATTATGTGCACACTAGGTCAATGAGACTTAAAAACGTCAAACAGGGAGAAGGGTGGCATCCTATGGGTTCGGGACCATTTTCCTCCGTGACGGATTTGTTCGATAGGGGGGTGACCAGGCTTTTCAAACATGTCAACAAATTCGGGATCGGATCTATTCAAGTAAGACTCAATCAGCCGTTTTTGCAATTGTTTGGGTGGAAAATTGAAGGCACTTTCAAGGTGATATTCAAAATTATTTCCTAACACGTTTATTGGTAAAATGCCACAAAATCGCAGAACATATTTGACGTTGACTTTCGAGGAATTGCAGGATGTGATATTATAATTTGACTGATCTCAGTCGTTTCTGCACGATCTGGTAGAACTTTAGTACGTCAGTAAAGATTGTATTTCCACGAGCTTATTACCCTCTTCCATATCTATTTTAGCACTTTTAATTGAAGTCGTTACGGTATGATTAGCGCTTAACACTTTGATGTCAGGTCTTAGATTGTATTCACTTAAAAGAAAGTATATGATGAATTTATAGAAATAAGAACTAATATAGCATTGGTTGTATATTTTTGAAGCAGAATAATATCGTTAAAAGTAAATGTTGTGGAAAATGTTGTAAAAGATAAAACTGGGTTTAAAAGTCCTATACCCTTATGTTTCTTCTCTATCTCCACGATAAACTATTACATAGAATTTTCCAATTAGGTATAAGTGGTAGCTCGACAACCTCATCGTCCTCTCCCCATATTCCTGTGACCTTAAAGCTCTTCGGTATGCTAATTTTCCTTTATCGATATACTCTTCAATCTGTATCAAAATATATGTCGGCTCCCTAGGCAGATGTAGTTACTTGGATAAATTCTACCCTCTATCTGGCGAACTTTTATAGATTCAAGACTGTGTAATTCAAGTAGCATTTACACACATATTCTGCTACAGATATGTTTTTGTGTGTGTTTAGACAGTATTGAAGACAATAAATTTATCATACCACATTACCAGATATATCGAAATCAATCGTGTACTTTAAAAACGGTATGAAAGACAGTAAGAGGGCCCCATACCGATGTTTTTCTATATATTGATATCAATCACCATACCGATGTTTTTCTATATATTGATATCAATCAAATTTTGATGTCGGTGTCGGCAAGAATCGGTGTTTATCGGTTTATCGACAAACCTTATTTCTGTCTCTTGAACTGCACAGATAGAATTATCGAAATCTGAATTCCTCTGTTTACAGTAGTTTCTTGACAAAGAACAAAGTGTCATGTATGATATCATTTCAGTTTCATTGTAAAGCATCGGTTTCATATCATGTCTTCTCTTGAAATATAGAAGAATGCAAATACGAGATATAAAACAATTTTGAGGTTACAATCACTGAGCCTCTAGTCACCGATAATCTATGTTAAGTAAGCTTAACCAGAAAAGAAACATTGGTTTAACTACCCTCTTCTACGGACTCTAAAGTCCTCCTTCTTGTTGTTTCTGGTGTATCACAATTTGCAGATCGCTCGACCTGGCGAGTCCGTAATACGATTATTAATCTCTGTGCTTGTTGTAAGCAGTCTGAAGTACACCTTCTTTCCAATTTGGTCTCTCGTCTTCTTAACTTTTCCACTCTTTCTGTTCGTAAATAAAGAAAAATGATCAAGAGGTAAGAATCTATGAGCATATTGTAGAAGAAAAGTACTAAAGCTAATACTATAATTACTTTGCATGATGACATGGTGACAAATGTACACAGCAAATGTAGATAGTCCGGGAGAGGTCCTGAAATAAGGAACCAAAATGTTGCTTAGATTAGGAATTTTTCGTGACATGGACATCGACATTTTTAATATTTCCCATGATGCTTTGCTATTCTAACGCTAAAGCTTTAAAGTAGTGCTATAATTTTCAAATTTTAAATACCTCTGCCAAAAATTACTTTGCTCGGCGAAAGTTACAACTCAGTGACAAACCTTTATTGCTTTCATGGCTAAATATTATCCACTCCCTTTTAAATGTTTACCACGCCATTTTTGAAATATGAGTAAAATCAAGATAAAACTAGGCTTTTAAGGCGTAAAGCAGTCAATTTAAAAATTCAAATATTTGTATAATATTGTCGTTAAGATGGCAGATTCTAATGAAATATTACACATCGCAAAATCTTGCAATCTATATGACAAAATGGTCTCTTGGTTATTATCATTATTTATTTCTTACAATTTATATAACACCAAAATCTATGTAAATAATCATTGGCGCTGTACAAATAAAATATTACATGAATACATAAGAAAAATAAAAGTTAGCCCTGAAATAATGAATGTAATTGAACATGCAGCAAAAATATATTTAAAAAGTAATACGATTTAATATCAGTGAAAATTGAAAAAACTCAAACGATTTAAGAACAATACATCTACACCAATAAAACATTAAAAAGTAAAATAACTTTTAAGTACTTAAAAATTATGATTTAAAAGAACATATGGTAGTAAAAGTAAAATAAATATTTCTGTACGTGTTTATCGCCAAATATTGTACACAATGGCGTAGCCAGGAATTTCATATGAGGGGAGGGGGCGGGGATTGAATTGAGCCGACACGATATTTAGTGGTGTAGTTGAGGTGACACCGAAGGTGTCACTTCGAGCGCAAAGCTCTCGACTTGTCGGCGTGGGGATCAGGTACTCGCGTAAGGGCCCCTGGTGGGGTTGAGGGACAAAACTCCAGTATGGGTCCAGGGGCAAAGCCCGGAAACTCTCGCAAAATTGACATTTCAAGGGCAAAACGTATGTCACAACGCATAGTAAGAAAGTGTATTATACAATTCAAAATTCATGTCAAATAGAGCTATAATACACCATATACAAAACACAAAATCACGAAAACACCTAATGTGGAAACATGTTTTATTGTTTACGTTTTTACATGCTTAGGTTTATCGTCACTCTTTGAAAAATATGGGTTGTCCAAAAGAAAGTTTTTCAATAATTTACTACAAACTTGTGTTAATGTTGTCAAACTTTTTAAATGAGCCTGTTCTGTATCACGTACACTCTGACACCCACTCCCCTCTCCTTTTTTTTTCTCTCTGCTTTAGTTCGTGTATTTAGATACAAAATCGCACACATTTTTAATATATTATTACCGAAAACCTTTTTTTCTGAGAAAGTGCTCTTTTGAAATCTAAAAACATAATAAGCACCTGGAATGTCAATGCTTGTTGACAGCCCCAATCTGGCCCGACGGATTAAAATCTGAACACCGACGGATTAAATTATTGGGGCGATTCCCCCTCCCCATCCACCCCTCCCCTTTACTTCTTTTCTCCCCTCTGGCTAAGCCAATGATTGTACAGGTTCCTTAAAATAGTACCTCTCCCGGACTGGTAGGGTCACACAGAAAACCTTTTTTTTTTTTTTTGACATACTGATGTACTGACGAATATGTTTAAACGATTATTAATATGATTTATATGAGTTTCTTTTCCTCATTTCCCGTAACTAATAAACTATATCCACTGTAAATAGTAAAGAAAAGTCACACAAACACGAAAAACAGATACTTGCAAATCATAGTAATTTGTATTCAAATAATGTTTATGCACACAAGGCATTATGTCAACACGCTACTTTTGCACACTCGCCACTACATTCGTCACTATAGCGATATGATGGCCTGGCATATATTAGTATCTTTGAAGTTTAATATCAGTTTTGTTTAATAACAAACATGAATGCAATCCTGTAGGCGGCCTATAGAGGTATTCCACAATGACGTCACTGTTTTGTTTTGGAGGGCATGTTACAAATGACGTCACTGTTTTGTTTTGGAGGGCATGGTACAAAATGAAAATCGACTGGTTTGCTCTGTGGTAAAGCGTCCGACTTAAATCCTGCGTCAGTTCATACCAAACACTTTTAAAATAGCATTTCATTAGTGTAGACAAAAATAAATACTTACTCGTTGTAGTGGCACCAGTAAGTTCAAAGCGTCCTTTCCTATTTTCTTCATACGCTCTCTCGAAATGTTCTGAAGACAGACTTTTCCTTAGAACTTGTTGTAGTACACCTGGAAGAATCGAAAATAAATCGATTTATAGCATGGTGTATCCATCTCCTTATATTGATCTGCACAGTATATTCTGAATGAAAGATTAGTTTAGTGGTAAAGCAAGTCTATTGCATATGAAAGTGTACTTCAAATGAAACAAAATAGTGAAGAAAGCATTCACAAATCTTATTCAGTTAAGGAGATTTTCAAGTTTAAAGCTCTGACTTAATTGTGTAGAAATGACTGGTGTAGTAAGTCTATATGGAAAGTTGGCGCCCTCATCTCACATTTACAAGAATTGTTAATGTATTTTAAAGAAAGCTTATTTAATTTTTTCACTATTTAAATTATTTTTTCTCGAACTTTCTTCAGGTTGTATATTATAAATACCCTTTCTAGATTCAGTTTTCCTACTTTTTTGACATATTTCAATGGTTTTTTAAGCAATAAAACTTTAAGGAATCTGAGGCTATGATATCACAGCTAGTCTGATTTCAGTCGTTTCTACTCAAATGATACCGAACTTTAAACTTATATTTCTCCTTAACGGAAAACAATTTTTGAACGCTTTTTCACCATTTTGTTTCTGTTAAAGTCCTTTTTCATATACAACGAGATGGACCTGCTGGATCCTGAAATAATATTTTAAGAGAATTATTTACAACATGCATTTCATGCAATAATTTAAAATGAAGTAGCTAAGAAAAAAGGACTTGCTACAATATAACAAATCTCCCATAATATACCAATTATGAAAGGAATTGTGCATTAATACAATCTGAACCAACATCACGACATAATGAATAGGATAATTGAAAAATGTTCCTGTAATAATTTATCATAACATTACAAAAATAACTTTTGTAATAATATAACAGAACTGAATAATCTCCTGTAATTTATCACCACAGTGATAACAAATAATCGTATAACTTCGCTCCTTGAACTATGCAATGTCAAAAACAAAACAATATTCTTGTAAAAATTTGAATTTTTAAAATGACTGTTGGAAAACAAAACGGAGAAATCCCATGTGGTTTCAATGCTAACTTTGAATTAGAAGCAATTTCTTTTTTAATGTATATCTTTAAATCTTGTATTCTTATACGTTTAGTTTATTTATTATACTGGAACATGTAATTTGTGTATATTTTGTTGCTTGTTTAAGTGTTAAGGTTTTTGCCTTAAGCTATAAACCACAATCACAACAACCAATGAAAAATTGTATTTGGCTCCCCCAGACATGTATAAAATGAAGTCAACAACTAATCATTCTATAGGATCCTGTTTCATTCTTGCTTTTATCAACAGTATCATACCACGTATGACATAAATACACCTCACTATTCTTGAGATATTGTGTTTGCAAGCTTGTCAGCAAAATTTTAATTTTAGCCCTGCCTACTAATTAATATTCATGACATCAGCACCAAAATCAATAGGGTTGATCTACAAACAACAAGCACATCAATATACTACATATAACATAAATAAAACCGCACAATTCTTGAAATATCAAGTTTACAAGCTTGGTAACAAAATTTTACATGTAGCCCCGGTTTCTGATTAACATTCAGCACCAAAAAACTAGGGATTATCTACAAACCGCAACACATCCATATACCAAGTATGACATAAATTCACCACACGGTTCTTGAGATATCGTGCTTACAAGCTCCTGTCACAGACACACATACATACACACCAGCATGGTTCCTTATGCTATCGCATCGGAACCAAAAACTACTTCGAGCATAGAAAATGGGAGCGGTCCGAGTGGGCAATATTAAAGGAATATTTCCATAATTTTTTGTAAAATTTTATTTGAAATAGCATACTTCTAGAGTCATTTTGGTACAAAAATCAGGTTGATATCACATTCCGTTCAGGAGATATTAATTTTAAAGATTTCTAACTGCATTTTAATGTTTTTGTACAGTGTGATTTTGATTGAATTTGTGTTTGATGATGTATAGAGACAATACCATTGCAAATGTTTATGTATTTCGTTGAATGTTAATTGGTTGTTTTTGTATGATTAGAAACAATTTTCCAAAAGTGATTGAAGTAGGGTGTATTTGGCAATGTATATAAATACCTAACTTTCATCAATTTATTTTTTTAGCTGGATTTACTTTTTAAAAAAGATGAGAGATTTTAATGAAATACATCAACTTTGTGGGGAAATGTGTTGCTGTGATGTCATACTGAGCCTTTTCCTATTCGTTTATTCAGTGGAATTGTTTGTAAACCTTTCAATTTGAATATCTACTGGTAGGAATAATATATCAAAATGATTTCTATACTAAATTGTTTCTAAAATTGTTCTTTTTTTATAAAGTTTACGAAAAAACATGGGAATATTCCTTTAAAAACATGGGAATATTCCTTTAAAAACATGGAAATATTCCTTTAAAAACATGGGAATATTCCTTTAAAAACATGGGAATATTTCTTTAAGTCATGAGAACGTTAAACAGACGGTCTCTTAGGTCATGGCTTTTCTCGTCTTTATTTGAGATACAATGCTAAACCGTTAAATTTAGATGGCTGCCGAAATAATATTAAATTCTTCTACATTAATGGATTTGCAAGATCTTCTTCGAAATTCAATATGTTTAAAGAAAACTTTTGTTGAAAGAAATATTTCCGTGAAATTTCATTATATATATATCAGTATGTGATAGAGGACTATGAGAGAAACAATTTGGTATAAAAATCATGTTGATATCTTTGTCCGTCTGTCCGTTTAGGACTTATTGCATTTCAAAAATTGCGAGAGTGTGTTAACAGCGACGCGCATTTTGTTAACAACGACCGCGCAGTTTGAAATGTGATGTCACAAAGGCAGATCCGAGACAATTCTAATGTATTTTTAAAAACAAAACAAAATTGTCTTCTTTTACTCAAGAATGCATGTAAGGTCCATGAGCAGATAGCCAAAGCACGTTCTTATAAAGTGTACTTCATATCAATAAATAAATAAATAAATACTTCCATTAATTTAGTAAGAGGCAAAGAAATACAAATGACGTAACTTGAATGTGCCTTTATAACATCAAATTATTTCTCTCATATTCCATCATACATACGAAAATGAAAATTCACGCAAATATTCCTTTAAAACAAATATAAATATAACTTATTAATAGGTAATATGAGTAAAATTTCCAATATTTTGATACTTCTGTCACGTTTCTGTCCTGAAAGTTATAATTTTTGCAACAAATGAAATTGACTTTTGAAATGACACATTTATCTATTTAGTTTCGTGTATGCTAACGACATGGGAAAAGTTTAACGATTTAGCCCTGGGCCTGCACTTCATACTAAAAGTGATAGGGTTGTGCAGTCCACCAACCGATTTTTTGGGAACTGCAGCATGAAATTAAACAATTTTGATACATTCAGTATGAAAAAAGTCAATTTTGATACCATTCTAAAGCATGATCAAGTCAAAAGAAGACAGGGATCGAGTTAAAAGTGGATTATGATTGAGCCAAAAGTAGAGCATAATTGAGTCAACAGTAAAGCATGATTGACTAAAAGGTAAAGCATAATTGGCTAAAAGATTGACTAAAAAGTAGAACACGATGGACTAAAAAGTAGAGCATTATTGACTAAAAAGTAGAGCATGATTGACTAAATGGTAAAGCATCATTTACAAAAAGGTACAGCATGATTGACTAAAAGGTACAGCATGATTGACTAAAAAGTAGCGCATGATTGACTAAAAAGTAGAGCATGATAGACTAAAATGTAGAGCATTATTGACTAAAAAGTAGAGCATGATTGACTAAAAGGTAAAGCATAATTGATTGACTTTAAAAAAAGTAGAGCATGATTGACTAAAAAGAAGAACATGATTGTCTAACAGATAGAGCATGATTGACTAGAAGGTAGAGCATGATTGACTAAAATGTAAAGCATCATTGACTAAAATGTAGAGCATGATTGACTAAAAAATAGAGTATGATTGACTAAAAAGTAGAGCATGATTGACCAAAAAGTAGAGCATGATTGAATAAAAAGTAGAGCAAAATTGAATAAAGAGTAGAGCATGATTGACTAAAACGTAGAGCATGATTGATTAAAAGGTAGAGCACAATTGACTAAAAGGTACAGCATGATTGACTAAAAGGTAAAGCATAATTGACTAAAAGGTAGAACACGATTGACTAAAAAGTAGAGCATGATTGACTAAAAAGTAGAGCATGATTGACTAAATGGTAAAGCATGATTGACTAAAAGGTACAGCATGATTGACTAAAAAGTGGAGCATGATTGACTAAAAAGAAGAGCATGATTGAATAAAAAGTAGAGCATGATTGACAAAGAGGTAAAGCATGATTTGCTAAAAGGTAGAACACGATTGACTAAAATGTAAAGCATGATTGAGTCAAAAGAAGAGCATGATTGACTAAAAGGTACAGCATTATTGACTAAAAAGTAAAGCATGATTGACTTAAAAGTAGTGCATAATTGACTAAAAAGCAGAGCAAGACTGACTAAAAAGTAGAGCATGATTGACTAAAAGGTGGAGCACGATTGACTAAAAGGTAGAGCACGATTGACTTAAAAGTAGAGCATGATTGACTAAAAAGTAGAGCATGATTGACTAAAAGGTAAAGCACGATTGAATAAAAGGTAAACCATAATTGACTGCAATGTAGAGTATAATTCAGAATTTTTCATGTGTTTATTCTGTTAAAAAAGTCTAGCTATTCCCTTACCCCTTGTTTATGAAATTCAACTTCATCTTACCTTCATGTACTTCCCACTGAGTAAGTTGCACAAATCCCGACCTTAAGTCCTCTATTGCATATGTGTAGATATGTCCTTCCCCAGGCCTATAGACAACACTCGGCTGGTAGCTGTACAAAAGATGTGTTTCTCTCTCCTGCAAGCAAAGCGGAAGTGTGGCAGGATCAACCGATGAAGGTGAAGAATTTGAGCTACTCTCATCTGACTCATCTAGAATAGAAAAAGGTAGAGCAAAGTGGTCGTATGATTTAACGTTATTCAAATGTCTACTGATATCTATTCTTAATAATTTATATATTCTAGTAGAACAGACCAGTGATTTTTTTTGTTTGTAACATACTAACTGGGCAACCAGTGAGAAATTTTGATCGCCCAGTGATTAAAATTCTAATGCACTGGGCGACCAGGATTTCCACCTTGGTATAACAAATTGGTTGCTCCCATACAGTCGTAGAATAAAACTCATTAAAACATACAACATCAAATTAAATAAAGTTTATGCATGTTATGTCAGACTTATCTCCTTTAATTTTGAAGGTGCTCAAATTTACATGTTCCTTCGCGCCTCGTATCAGTTGCCCTAGAGGTTATGGTCGCCCAGTTAAATTTCTTTAAAATATTCACTGAAAGAGACTTACAAATAAAGTTAGACTTACCCGGACAGACTTTACAACATTTCCCTTTAACGTGTTTTGGGTTTCTGCATGGAAGTTCCTCGTTGGGTGTACATGTTATTCTTTCACAAATGGTTCTATTTACCTGAAAAAAAGATTTTTTATTTGAAATCATATCATATTAAATGATTACTTCAGTAGTCAAGCAAGTCCATCTCATATGCAAGGGAACTTCAATAGAAACACAATGATGAAGAAAGAAAGAAAAAATCTTATTCCGTTCAGGAGATATTTAAGTATAAAGTTATGTCTTATCTGTGTAGAAATGACTGGTGTAGTAAGTCTACTATGGAAGTTTGGTGCCTTCATTCTTAACAATTGTTACTGTATTCTAAAGCAAATTTATTTAACTCTTTTACTATTTGAATTGATTTTCCTAAAACTTTCTTCAGGTGGTGAATTATAACTACCCTTACAGGAATCTGTTTGACTACCTTCCTGACATATCCAATGATTTTTAAGCCACAAAATCACAGGACAGAATATGATAGAATACATAAAGATTTTGCAGAATCTGAGGATATGACACCACAACTACTCTGATTTCTGTCGTTTCTACACAAATTATACCAAACTTTAAACTTAAATATCTCCTTTATGGAATGAAATTTGTGAATGCTTCTTCACCATTTTGTTTCTTTTGAAGTTCTCTTTCATATAAGATGAACTTGCTTGACCCCTGAACTAATCATTTGTATACAATTAAAGGAAAACATCGTAATGAAATTATTCAACTCTTATTCCATTAAGGATATATTTAATTTTATGAGTTCTGCTTAACAGCCTAATATGAGAAATGACTGAAATGACTAGGTCTGACATCACAACCTCACTTTTTGAAAATGTGTTAGTTCATTTCATTGATGTGTAAATTATTGGATATGACTGGATGAGTATGAGACTAGAAAAGTAATGTTGATTAAACAATATAATGAAAATTTGTAAAAGTATTTCAATCAGTACACAAAAATTCATTCACATTTGAAATTCTAAGAAAGTGAGGTTGTGATTTTACTTTGCTACACGATATCCTTTTTCCATATGTGCGTTATCACATTCACATCAATTTCAATTCTTGGCAAATTCATGAAATGACATAAAAAAAGTTTAATTACAACGCTTACCATACATGCGCACTGGACGCAATACATTCTCCCGGCGAATGGAACTATTACAGGATGCCACGTTTGCCCAGGATAGTATATCTCCGTTCCTGATCGACATACTGTGTGGAAAGAAAATTAAAACTGCAATACTTTCTCAACAAACCGATGAAATAATAGGAAAGCGGAGGTATTCTTGATATTACATCTACGGGAAGAACTGATTAGCTTGACCCAAATAGGGGCAGGGTATCGAGCACGAAAAAGATTTTGACCATACTAAGTAGCAAGGGTCATTTTGTGAAGAATTCTTAGAATATAAATCAAAGAGGAATCAATACAACAAGTGTTTCTGTATCCTTTTACATTTGGAAAATGTAAGCAACATAAATGATACGAAATTACAGCACTACTCAATACTCAGTCCGGGAGCATGCCTACAGAGGGACTTCATCACGTGACTCTAACTCATCTGGATGCCATTTTTCCGGGAAGGCGTCGTTGCGTTTCACGCGTGTTCACACAGCTCAGTCACATCACACGTACAACAAAGATACTGCCTGCTAACCTAGCTACCAGTACCAGTTCAGCGAATTTAATTGTTTTTGTTCGCGGCGGCGATTTTACTTCATATTTTCTTAACGTTTTATATATTCACCAGGTATACGAAAAGTAACTTTTACGTGAACGCCATCTGATTGTTCGTTATACGCAGACAAAGCCTACATACCTGGCATAAATTACTCGCTGCAAATTTTAGTGTTAACAGACGGTTGAAAGACGTTGCGTCGTAGGCCTACAGCAGAAACCCACTTCGAACGTCAATCAGGATCAGATGGAACTCGAAAAAACGTCATTTAATTCCCCGGCACACGTCTGTTAGCGCAACCAACGGCACAGCAAGATTCCGGCATAAATATCTTACAAAAATTATCCTATATAACAACATGCAAGCGTTTTTAAGTCTAAATAAGTGTACAGCAGACGATCGTTCTCGCCCAACAAAATGGCGATGTAAACAAAGTCACGGGACCTCATGACGTCAGCTAAAACATTTTTATAAAAGGGAACTCGAATGTTCTTGAAAAAGAAACTTTTTGCTGCATGAATCCGCCATTGTGTGATATTTCCCATGATCCTTTGCTATCCTAACGTTAAAGCCAGTATGCAATGTTACATATTTCAAATTTGAAATACGTCTGGGAAAAATATCTTCGCTAGCTGGGAAATTTAAAACTCATGAAAATACCTTCATTACTGCCACGGCTAAATATTATCCACTCCCATTTGATAAGTTTACCACGCAATCTTCGAAATATCAAAATAATAGACAATTCGGCTAGGTTTTTAGACGCGAAACAGCTAAACAGCCATTTTCAAAATCCAAATGTTTTTTGAATAATATTTTTGTGTTCCACATTGAATTAAAGTAGAATTCGTGAAATTTCGTTGTAACATCTGAACAATCCGCCTGCACGATTTTAATATTCTAGTGTAATATTGATAGGTATGGTCCCGGATTTAAATTATGTTTTGGTGAACAAAATATCTAGGAAACCGGCCATTGCTGGTTAACTCCCCACCCCCCACCGATGCAAGTTACTCCAGCTGAGTGGACTGATGCAAGTGAAATAAAGTGCCTTGCTCAGGAACAGAGACTCGTGTCGAGAATCGAACCCAGTACCTTTATAATAACTTTTGACTCGTGACCAATGAGCTACTGCACTTCCCGCAACCGGACATAGTGAAACCTTTTCATAAAATTATAACTCAAAAAAACCGATAAAAAAAGAAAGATTTTTTTTTTTTTTTATCATAGGTTTTGCTTGAAAAGTTAAACTGTTTTACGGCTACGGTTCAAGCTGATATATAAGACATAATAAGCCTTTTCATAGGCTCCAACAGATTATAACCTCCAAAAAAAAAACTCCTCCCCGTCCCTCGTAGTCTTAAAAAAAAGAAAGATGGAATTGGTTTTTTTCTTTTTATCATAGCATGATAAGAGTTCCATTTGTAACTAATATAATATGAATTTAGGTTGATTTTTGAGAACCCCTCCTTGCAAAACACATGTCAAGCTTTTCCTATACGCATTCTAACGGTGGGACAATAAGATCAACGTTTTAGAAATCGCATCATCAGTTTAGTCCACGCCTCTGATCGGGAGATCTCCCAATCAGGAGATCTCCAAATCGTGAGATTTCTTGTCATTATAACCCACAATGCATCTTTCCAAATTAAAATTTATTTAAAGAAATACATAACGGTAAATGCGTGCGAAATATTCTAATTTTATTGGTGCAACAGAACTATAAAATAATTTTCCCCATTTTCATCAGCGCAAATTTGACTTTCACCAGGGAATTTGAAAGTAATCTCTAAAATATTCATTGCAATAGTTTCTGAAAAGCAGATTTCAACATTTTAATAACCAGCAAAAGCTCAAAGTATGCAAAGAAAGTTCTAGAAATATCAATTACAATATCATTTTCAAAGTATATTACTGTCTCAATCTCACAATCGGCAGATCTCCCGATCTCACAATCGGCAGATCTCCCGATCTCACAATCGGCAGATCTCCCGATCTCACAATCGGCAGATCTCCCGATCTCACAATCGGCAGATCTCCCGATCTCACAATCGGCAGATCTCCCGATCTCACAATCGGCAGATCTCCCGATCTCACAATCGGCAGATCTCCCGATCTCACAATCGGCAGATCTCCCGATCTCACAATCGGCAGATCTCCCGATCTCACAATCGGCAGATCTCCCGATCTCACAATCGGCAGATCTCCCGATCTCACAATCGGCAGATCTCCCGATCTCACAATCGGCAGATCTCCCGATCTCACAATCGGCAGATCTCCCGATCTCACAATCGGCAGATCTCCCGATCTCACAATCGGCAGATCTCCCGATCTCACAATCGGCAGATCTCCCGATCTCACAATCGGCAGATCTCCCGATCTCACAATCGGCAGATCTCCCGATCTCACAATCGGCAGATCTCCCGATCTCACAATCGGCAGATCTCCCGATCTCACAATCGGCAGATCTCCCGATCTCACAATCGGCAGATCTCCCGATCGGTAGATCTCCCGATCTCACAATCGGCAGATCTCCCGATCTCACAATCGGCAGATCTCCCGATCGGCAGATCTCCCGATCTCACAATCGGCAGATCTCCTGATCTCACAATCGGCAGATCTCCAGATCTCACAATCGGCAGATCTCCCGATCTCACAATCGGCAGATCTCCCGATCTCACAATCGGTAGATCTCCCAAACTCACAATCGGCAGATCTCCCGATCTCACAATCGGCAGATCTCCCGATCTCACAATCGGCAGATCTCCAGATCTCACAATCGGCAGATCTCCCGATCTCACAATCGGCAGATCTCCAGATCTCACAATCGGCAGATCTCCCGATCTCACAATCGGCAGATCTCCCGATCTCACAATCGGCAGATCTCCGGATCGGGAAGGAGCGTGAACCGGACTGATCATGGTGTTTAACACAATTTGCGTCTAAATGCGATTTGGCCGAAAAAGTGATTCACGTTTAATAACACCCAATTCATGTCAATTTCGTTTAAGTGGCAGCCAAAATACTTTGTGCATGCTGGCTACGTTGCTCATTACAGCATTGGAGAAACAAATCTGGAAACTATTATACGTTTTTTTCTAAAGACAAATTTTAACTGTCTTTACATGTTTTACTGTCAAGCGGTTAGGCGAACGGGCAAGTTCAACGAAATAAGAGGGCAGTATGATAGAAAAGAAATGAATTTCAAGTCACTAATGTAACTAAAAATCCTGCGGTTACATAAATGGCTGTATAAAAACAATCAGATATAAAACTCCTTAAAGATCTAAAGATGTCTGGAGAGGCAACAATAGCTAGATAACCTTTAAATCTTGAAATAACAAATTTTCATCTTTTTATGTAAATCTAATGTTTTTCAATTCTATGCCACGGGAGGTTGCAGCCTTTGATTTGGAATTTGTTTTTAAGATATGAATCTTCCTACCTTCCTATCACTGCACAAGGGAAAAAATCATTTTAAAGTAACTTTCGATAACAAATTTCGCATATGTTTAAGGCCAGATACAGTGTTAACGTGGATAACGTAGAGATCAGCTATATAATAATATCCAAGGTTTCTGATTGGTCGAAATGTTTACACAATTACCGATTATGCACCGACAAGCCAAGTAATCACCACGGCGGAAGTGACGTAACTAGTATGACCTGATTCATTGGTGAAGGTCAATCAATTTTCTTGAGACGAAATTCGCTCTTTAAAGGAATATTCTCGCGACTTTCATTACAATAGAGGAGATGAGCAGATATAGGCGGGATTTGAGGGGGAGAGGGCACTTCCCCCCCCCCCCCCACCTTTTTATCAGAATTTGTATTTTTTATATGGTCATTTTTGGCATCTTAGCGTGATTTCGTAGTTCCCCCACACACTTTAACATTGCCCCCCACCCGCGCGCACACACACACACACTTTCGGTAGGCAATCCCCCCACTTACCCATCCGCGCGCGCACACACACACACACACTTTTTCGGTAGGCAAATCCTTCCCATGTTAACATATAAAAGAAACAAATTGGTGAAACAGCCATGTTGATATCTTATTCCGTTTAGGAGTTATTGCATTTCAAAGATTTCACCAGTGTGTTGAAAAGTGACTTCGCAGTATTCGATGTGATGTCGTATACTTGCAGATCCATGACACTCTTTTTATATACAATTTTTTCTTCAAAATCAATTGCCTTTTAACTCAATTAAATGTTGCAAACATTTGTTTGAGTATTGTGATGGGGTATAACATTCAAGTTTACAAGATCATGCTTTGCCAATGTGCTCATGTATCAGTGTATTTTGCACTCTAAATAAAAAAGGGGTTTTATTTCATTTTAAATATGCCTGAATAAAACATAAAAAACATTGTTTTGCATCTGCAAATCAGAATAGGCGGCGGAACCGGGGGCACAGGGAGCGCGGAACCGGGGGCACAGGGAGCACGTGCCCTCGTTACTTTTTACAAAAGTTTAAGAAGTGTCCTTTTTCAGAGAGGAAAAGTGTCCCTGTTCCTGACGTAAAAGTGCCCCTTTTCAGAAGGAAAAGGCACTTTTAAAAGGACAGGTGCCTTTTTTTCAATCAGTCAAGGAAAGGAAGATGCCCTTTTAAACATTGACAATCTTTTTCTCCAAAGACTATATTATGACCTTTTCATTAAAGAAATTAACAAAAATATTGCCCTTAAAAAAATCCAATGGAACTTGAAATTTCACGCGATTTTTCTTTAAGACAAAGTCGGGGCCCAACAGCGCTACATATTGGACTTTTTGATACTTAAAAAACTTTCGTCTCAGCCTACCTGTTTTTCTAGCTTGTAATTTGTAAAAACTCTTTAAAATAGGGCCTTTCTAAAGTGGGTGAGCCACCCCAAATTTCATAAGTTGGGCATCTTTTGAAATGGGTTACGCAGGGTAAAGCTTACTATTTTGACCATGACATAAATTGACGTGACCCTTCCTATCTTCTTTGTGAAGTTTAAAAGGTGCTCCTTTATAGAGGATAATTTAAGTGTTATTTGAAATATGATTAAGATATATCTAAGTTCCCTTATTACATTTGAGCTTTTTATTGACAGATTGAAAAAAATATATAACACAAACATCAAGCAAAATACCACAAGTTTCACTCGTGAAGCGTCTTCAACTTATGGAAAAAGCATACAATAGGGACCCTGTCCACCGACTCGCTGCAGAATTGTTGTGAATTTGGCCGGGCCATCTGGTCTAATCTATACTGATATACCGAATTACATTTATTCTCAGCAAGAAAATGATGGCCTTCTGAATAATTCTAAGGACCCTAATATTTGTTTTTCACATTATTTTATACATTAAATATATTCTGATTCGTGAACCATACATTTGCCTAATCATGATCTATGTCTAAATTCCGATTTCAAGACTTTAATATGATCTATACATTTTCCAATTTGTATAGAATTTGGTGTAAAAATTGTTCTATTTTACCGAATCTTGGACAAAAATATGTTACAAAAAGGAAAAGGGGTCACAAGTAATTTCTCGGACCGTTAAAAGTTTCGAAATCTTCCGTGGGGCAAGGGGGAGGGGGAGGGGGGAGGTATGGGTAAAGGTTGACCTTATAAAGTTATACTGATGTGCTACATGCTTTGAAATAAGACTGTTGGAAAGTGCACCTCAGATCCTCTGCCCCCTCCCAGACTCGAACATTTACCGCCGCCCCTGAGTCAGATACTGCGAGATTACTTTTTAACACGCTGGTGAAATCTATCAAATGCAATAACTCCTAAACGGATTAGGAAATCAACATGGTTTTTTCACCCATTTGTTTCTTTAATAAGGGTGTCTCAGCTGACGTCATGAGGTCACATGACCTCGTTTACATCGCCATTTTGGTGGTAAAAACCACTGTTGTCTGCTGTACACTTACTTAAACTTACATACGTTTGCATGTTGTTAAATAAGATTATTTTTTGTAAGATAATTGTGTTGAAACCTTACTGTGCCGTTGTTTGTACTAATAGATGTGTGCAGAGGAATAAAACATTTTATCGATTTCCATCTGATCCTAATTGACGTTCGAAGTGGGTTTCTGCTGTATGACGCAGCAGCTTTCATATGATTTGAAACGCAACGATGCTGCTCTCGCCAGTGCACCACAACTGGTTATCAAAGGCCGTGGACATTGACTTGGTTGTCGATGTTATGTCTGTCCGTACGTCGTACCTGTGTTCTCGTCCGGGTCGTATTAAGCGTTTCGTGATAGCATTTGTACTATCATAACCGAATACGCAGGCGACGACCCCGTCATTGTAATTGTGTGTTCAACTCTCTCTCTCTCTCTCTGCTCTGCAAAATGGAATCCAGTTGAATTAGAGTCACGTGATGAAATCCTTCTATTAACTTGGTCGGAAATGTGACCTGAGGTCATCAGACCGCACAGCAACCGCGCGCATTTACCCCGCATTGGAGTGAAACAAAGCGATCAGTTGTGTTTGTTTACATGCCATCCGCACACAGTGAACGCATGCGGGCTTGCCCACGTATATCGCGCAAAGGTTTATTTTCACTCCAGCAAATGACGTAATCTCCCGGATGTGACGTGAACCAGCCAACTGAATAGCCCTCAATCATACGAATAAAAATAAAAATAAAAATTTACAGGAATAAACTTTAAATCAACAGAGCAATAGGTGTGAGTACTTTTATCATAATCCCTTTCATTTTCATCGTTAATTGCATTCCGCATAATGAAATTTATGTAAATAATTTACAATCATTTTTACCCTTTTTTAACTGTATACAAATCAATGTTGGTATATTAGCCTAGGCTTTTAGAAGCCAAAATTAATGGAAATGGCTTTTTTTATATCATGTTTGCCGCCAAAAATAAAATAAAAAGTTATTTAAGGCTTTTTTCTTAATTCGACTTTTATTGTAGTTTTTTTAGACTAGTTTGGTCACACGAAATAGAATGGAGGGGGGAGAAGGAGGTGGGGGGGTTGAAGGAATCACGAATACGGGATGTATGCCGAAAAGAGCAATATACGAACAAGTAGATGTGGTGGCGACATAACGCTTTCAAAGGTGTCATTCCGTCCTTACCATTAGCGCACCAAATAACATGCGGTCCCATTTCTTGGTTGTTTTCGACACACAAAAAAAGCACCAAAACAGGAAAGAGCAGATTTCAATTTTTTTAACTCGATCACTTTTATCACCAGAATGAAGTTAGACAAGAATCAAAGAGAATAAATTTTGTACAATCAATACAAAGTACCTTTGCGTATCGTGAGCTTCTCCACAAAAATAACTGACTTGCACGTGGGGTAATGGCAATCGAGTGTTCGCCGCTATTTCCCCGAATGAATAAAGCGCATGTTTTAATGTAATCCGAACACACTGTTACTAGTGTTCGTCATTTCCTCCGCACGATGGAATGGAGGGGGAGGGGAGGGGGGGGGGGGGAGGGGGAGGGGATGGGGACCCAAACGCTTCCTAAAAATAAAAATCTGTATAACTTAAAATTGAGACGACATCATTATCCAGATCACGCTGCCAGTAGGTCTTATAATGTAGAACGTGCGTGGGTACTATAGGCTTATACCCCTATCACTAATGAGATAAAAGCGTTTAATAAAATGTGTTCGTGATTCCCCCATGCTCCCTTCTTATTTGGCTTTTTGATATTGAACTTGATAATTTGTTTTTGTTTTCTGAGACTTCTTTGGCTGTAAAACAATATTTGGCTGATGGTCTAAGTCTGTCCTTTTCTCAAAGGTTATTGAAAGAGAATAAAAAATAAAGTAAAAAATCACTTTCTGTTAGCGTACGAACCACGTGATATTGTGCACGCATGTGTTCCCAAAGCTGAAATCAGTCCGGTCTACACTCCATATCAGGAGATCCACACATGCGCAATGACCATAATTTAAATTGTTGCTTATAAGTTTAGCTGCTAATTTTGTATTAATATTTCTTTTATTTGCTTGTCATTTTCTGTAATTCTAAAGTTGTATACTTTGGAAATGATATTGGAATTAGTAGTTTGTATAACTTGAGCTTTTGCTGGTAATTAAAATCTTAAAATCAATACTTCACAAAATACCAAAATTAATTTTCAAAAATTACGTTAAAATTCCCTGGTGAAAGTCAAATTTGCGCTGTTAAAATAATTTCATCGTTCTGTTACACCAATATAATTTATATATTCCACATATCTCCCGTTTGGAAGGGTGGACCGGACTGAAAATAATAATAACATTTTTTGCTTGCCCCTCCCAGAAAAGCCCCTGGACCCGCCAGTAGCCGACCCCTTTCAAAATTAGGAATTTTCTGCCTTGACTACAGTTTGACTTTTCTAAGTTTAAGTTGGCCTTTTTTTCGAAGTGAGTTGGCCTTTTGCGTTTGGGATGATCTGCCATCCCTGAAATATAGATCATTCATTTGAGTTCATGACACGTGATGAAAAGCCCCAACTCATCTATCAACCCTGTAAATCCAATATCCACGCTTTAAAGCTAAGAGAAACAGTTACCTGTGGATACTACTTTGGGCTACAATTGACGTGGGCGTTTAAATGAATACTTTTCATCAATTTGAGCTCGCGTGGCCACTTCGGATTAACTGGCTTTGGTACCTATGTAGGAGTGTTTAACCCTTATATTTCAAGTCTATGACGGGCTTGTAATCTGCAGTACTTAACACTCAATTAAGTCACAAAGTCTGGACGCAAAAAGCAAAGGACGATCAACTCTTTATAGGAATATTCCCTTGTTAAAGTTTCATGTATTTAATAGAGAACGATTAAAGAAAAAATGGTGAAAAACCCATGTTGATATCACATTTCGTTTAGGAGTTATTGCACTTCAAAGATTTCGCCATTGTCTTGAAAAGTGACCTCAAAGTGCAGTGGCGTAGCTAGCATTAAAAAAGTGAGGGAATCCGAGAAGGTCCATACCTCCCCCCCCCCACTTACCCCTTTACAGACGAAGTCTTCAATTTTCTTAAACTGTGTGGAATTTTCTTAAACTGTTTGATGGTAGGTGTGGATGAAGAAGAGAAAAGACTTCTAACAGTCTAAGGTAAATCTTGGTTATACAAACAAAAAAATACCAAATAAACATCCATTTTTTTTGTTGAATTTTTTTTGAAAAAGTGGAGGAGTCCTGACCCCCTTTCCCCTCGCTCCCCCGTGGCTACGTCACTGTCACCGTGTAAAGTGTGATGTTAGGGACAAGACAATTTTTTCTTTGGAAATTAATTGCCTCTTTTTCACAGAATTATTGAGATATGCATATAATATGTATAATATCCACTTTACAAGAACGTGCTTTCCCTGCTCACGTAGCTTATATTCATAATTAAAATATATATATATTATTTTCCACAGGAATTCATTCAAATTTATTTTGGATCTGTAATTATGACATCATATTTTTGCACGGCGAGGTCACTTTGAACACGTTGGTGAAATCTTTAAAATGCAATAATTCCTTAACAGATTAAGATTTCAGCGTGTATCATTGTTGTTGTTGTTGATATTGTTATCATTATTATCATTATTATTATAATTATTATTATTATTAGTCTTCATCATATACTAATATATGGAAATGAAAATTAATGGGAATATTCCTTTAACTTCTTTGGATTCAACATATGCTATTGCAGTATGCGCAAGGTGTACAAACACATTAAAAAGAACTCGATTTACATCTGGATTTAGGTAATACCCGTCCCACTCATTTAAGTGTTTTGATGAATAGTGCATGACGATCATTTCACGCCAGATCTCTTATTGTGGTTTAGTAGCCTATAGAAGCCCACACACAATGACATTTTGTAATTCATTTTTGGAAATTACGATATTATTTACGACGAGAAGAAAACCGTCTCCTATGAAAAATGCATAGTTTCTGCATAATTTATTGCGATGTTTTGGTGTTTTCCCATTTTGTGTATAACAAAACCGAGTATCTTTAAAACCGTTGGTGTGTACATCTATTAATGTATAACCTCTCTTAGATGTTTCTCTGGGGGTAACTATTTATAACTTCTTTATTGACGACATAGATATAGTTATTTTAAGGGAGACGCCATTTTAGTCTTAAGTTAGGCAAAGAAAAGGCAAAGAAAATATTAACAGATTTTCAATTTGACATCAACCGTTACTATACGGATCCAATCTCTGAACCCGTCAGACTCCCTTGCCCCCCCTTTCCCTCCCTCCTCATACATCACGGAGCCGCACAACCATTCCATCCACCATAAGACACTTGTCGACTAAAACAAATCAAGGTCGCTATTCACAATATTTACTTGAAAATCGAATGTACATAACGAACCATTTATGTATTAGGCCGGTTGAAATTCAGCTGGCGCAATTGCTATAAATATGTTGTTGAGACCAAAAAACTGACAAAATCAGCGTTCAAAAAAATGAAAAAAATTGTTTAAATTATGAGAAATTTTGGTACAATTATTGGAAATTTGTGTAACTTTTAAGCAAAATTACATTTCCTGAAAATAAAAGACAAAACATTCTCCTGAAAATGGAAGAAAATTTACCTTAGATAGCCAAAAATGAAGGAAATTTAATACAATTTCTCAAACATCGACTGATCGAAAAATATCAGTGCTTGAAAATAAAAGAAAGCTGCCTGAAAATGAAAGAAACTAAAGAAAACTTCCCGAAAATTAAAAAATATTTCCTGGAACTGAAGATTTTATTTTGCTAGGAACAAACTTGTCATACCAAATTCAGAAATGTATATATTCTTTTTTGTAACAGTTTATTTCCCTAAAATGTATAGCATATTGTATACTGGTATATCCCACTACCTACATCTTGCATACAGAATTTCGCCAGGGGCAAGTTACCTCCTCCCCTTGATCCCAATTGTATACGTCACTGCTTTAATGCTACACCAGTAGCCAGCATAGGGTGTGCTTCTTGAGAGGGTTCATATCCCTTTAAGAAACAATCAATCTCAAAAGGTGTAGGAACGAAGGGGAAGGAAGGGAGGGGGAGCTTTATTGCTACACCAGTAGCCAGCATTGGGTGTGCTTCTTGAGAGGGTTCATAGCCATTTAAGAAACAATTAATCTCAAAAGGTGTAAGAACGGGGTGGGGAGAGGGGGTGGGGGGCACTTACCACCACATTTTCCCGAAAGATGACAAAAGTGCCCCTTTTGAAAATAAAACGTGCCCCTTAATTACTGTCCCAATAGTAGGAAACTGGCGACTTTTGTCAGTCCCATGTGCGGGAGGAATGTCCCACCCCCTCCCCTCCCCATTTATTTTAAAAGTGCCACTTTCTAAAAAATGAAGTGCTCCTTTTACTTCGCCCTGTTGTTTTAGGCTCACTTATCTTATCTACAGATCGGGATGGGGGACATGCAAATGACGTGAAAAGTGCACCCTAAGAGGTCTTGCCCTTCACTTTTCGAAAGCTTCCTACACCCCTGGATTTTATATAAGTATACCTTTGGTGCTTTCTTCTTGGTTGTTGCTATCCATGTCTTGATTGGAAGACAAAGTTGGTGCCAAGTTCCGTGTAAGATCCTGATGATCCAATAAGAAGACAGGCTCGTTCACGTCATTTGATTCTGATTGGGAAGTAGCTGAAAAATAAGAAGGAAATCATTATTTTTTTTGCAAGAAATTTTACACAAATGTTTTCCGTGATGATATTTATTAAAAAATTATTTCCATGAATTGATAAACCGAACAAAATATGTCACTTTACAAAATTTTATGGAGAGGGGGAGTGGGGCCGCCACTGAGTATCAGTCTTTCAGTGGTGTATACCGGGACCTGTTTAGTGGGGGGGGGAGCTACAATTTGGGGTGCACCACAAAAGTAGACAAGATGAATTCTCCACGTGGAAAAATATCTTCAGTAGTCATGTACAAATAGCAATATTCCACAAAAGGGGTATCATATACGCTATACATTTATGAACAATCCAGTAAAAACAAATACAACTTTGAAAAACGAAAATATCGCCACCAAAAAGCAAGAAAATCAAGGAATTTGGCTTTTGTAATTGACAATTCGTTAATATCGTGACCAAACTCAAATCATTGGCTCTATATCATTCCCCACACACTACCACCAATTTAAACACATCAAAGAAAAGGGATAGATGGTTATGTCCCAACCCCAGCCCCACTTACCATTTGGGCAAACAGGGCAACACGAATCTGGTCTCAGTTCTGGGTCACGACACGGAGGGGGCAAACATGTTCGCAGTTCACAGAATATTTTCCCATCCTGAAATAAACAAAGAAATTAAAATGATTACAGATTCGTGCATGCATTTATGGGCGGGTCGCCATAGGGATAATGGGGAAGGTTTGTAGGTACCCCCCACTTAACATTCGCTAATCATTGCTTTCTAATCAAGAATACAAAGTAGAAAAATAGGAACCCCTCATTAACCTCCTTATTAGTTTTGTTAAGGTCATCTATTAAATTTTAATGACGAATTAGGAATAAGGGACTAATTCTAAGGAGATTGTTTTCCAATTCTATTGGAACTTAACCTTACAGAGCATAAACTCGGCGTGGCAAAGCGTCCATAATATTGGGGGAGGGGCTAATGAGGTCAATTGACAAGTAATACAAATAAAGGGTAGTAGGGTTGGTATTATACCAAATAACTCACAGCACAGCCGCACTGCACACATTGATTCCCCCGTTTTCCAGATGGCTCATGGCTTCCAGAGAAGAATTCTCCGTCCCGGTACTGCTTCCCTTGGTACGCACACCCTAGTCTCCTTGGTGATGCAGACGGTGTGGATGTTCCATTTGCAACTGAGAAGATAAGAAATGATTCGTTCTTAATCTACTTATAAGCGGCTCCCCTTCGAAACAAATAGAGTCCTCTTTAGATTGTGATGCTGGGGAGAAAGTGAGGAACAGCTTTGTCTCATGGGGTTAAAATATGCACTCTTTGATTCTCTGTATGTACGTAGAAAACTTTCTGGGTGACAAGTTGGGGGAAAGCTATCTCGTGGAAAGGGGTGCCCTTTTCACCAGAGCGCTGCCACTCGGACTGCTGGTCCCTTCCTTCCTCAATGAAGAACATGTCAATTATCTCCGCAGACTGCTAGAACTCCGTGGACAGGTAGGAAATCAGGCATTGCTGACCAAGCGGTCTTGTTTTTGTTTTTCTTATTGCACCCTTTACTTAATTTGCTACATGCTTTGATTACATTGTACGGTATTGACTGTAAACCAGTCAATGAAGTTTAGATTCGTGTTCTCATAAAAGTGCTTCAAACGGATAAAAATAGTTTAAGCATAACGTATGCAGAATCGAATGGCCTTGAAATGGTCACTTTATACCATGTGGAAGTCGAGGGAAATTTTCTGTTGTATACTGGGGACCAGTGGCGTAGCCACAGGGGAAATTTTCAAAAATTGGGATAGTCTTTGTTTTTAATATCTTTTTAGCTTTTAAGAAACAATATTACCCTCATAGTTTTAATACTTTGTCTTGGGATGAGGGTCTAGGAACCTCCTCGGACCCCCTCACTATTTCAATGCTGGCTACGTCACTGCTGGGGACGTTAAAGACCAGTTATCACGCTAACGTATAGAGGTAAATAGGCAATACAATTCAACGTTTGCGATTCATCGAAAATTTTACACAAATACTGACAAGCCAATCAATTAGTGAATACCTGATACGGAAGTGATTACTAGTACATATCAGATTAACTTGTTACGTGTCAAGCATTTTCTTAAACGAGCTTCTGTTTGCATGCTTCTTGATATAATGCTGTAAAGTCAAACACAAAAGCAAGTGTTATCCGAATCATTTTAGGCGATTTTTACTTTCTCCGTTAAAACAATTTACAAACACACATTCACTTTAAAAAGCAAAATATGGGACTGACAAACGGTGATATATTACCTAATTAAAGTACAAAGATAAGGTACACGCCAAAACAAGACAAATCAATCCATTTTATTTCTCTTACCTCGGCATACGGGGCAACATTCCCCTTCTGGTGTTGTTGGGTTTGCGCATGACAATAACGGACACTGAACCCTGTGACACGTGGATTTATTACGTGGATGGCATGTGCATGCGATGCACTTGTCCTGTCCTCCGGGGTGAAACTTCTCACCCACGCGATATGTTTTTGATCCGAAATGGCAAGTATCTACGGAACCTGAAAGTGAATAAAGTTCATTAAACTAGGAGAAGTTTGTTTGATTTTGAGGCTAGTGCCGTCACTATCAAATGTATGAATCATTGGAAAATGCAGCTAGTGTATCTGGCGTTGTTTGATTATGACAATTGCACACAGACGTGTTGGGTGCACACATGCTGACCTGAACCGCCCCTTTCTCGCTAGGCTTCCACTCTTTTCACGGCGGGTACGATTAAGGGTTAAATGTATAAAGTTGACGGTCGCTTTGCACGATTGCGACCAGAGTATGACTAACGGTCAATTAAGAAACTTTTAACAGAAAAAAAAAAAAAAGATTATCGTGTCGACCAGAGTATGACTAACGGTCAAATAAGAAACTTTTGACAGAAAAAAAAGAAGAAAAGATTATCGTTTTAGCTCTTTTTACATAGGTAGGGTTGTAAATGCCGAGTGGTGTGAGTGTCACACCCTCAAAATTTTAAGACTCGACGGTAAAATTTGACATAAGTCGGTAAATCTGGTATGAAAGCAGTCAAATCGGTGAAAATACCGATTTTTGATTATTAGTATATTATTTATCAGTATATTATTTTTAAAATGGGATGCTAATTTGAGGCCGTCGGTAAATTTAATATATTTATATATAAGAGTTAAAATAGTCTACAAACGCGCCTATACATAAGCTCTCTGTCTCCCTCTGCTTCTGCAGGGAATTGATAATTCCCTGCATGGTCTCTGTACTAATTTCATCAACTTTAGAATAGATAATTCCCTAATCTCTGCACCAATTTCATCAACTTTAGAATTCTCGAATAGCAACGGAATATAACGAATAAACACAGAAAAAGTTCATCTTGTTAAAATTTAAAACAAAACTCACAACTATTATTTAAACGATTGCATTATACTCAATAATACAGTTTTTTTTTTAAAGTACTCAATAAGTAATAAAGTTTTTTTTGATAATTACTCAATCAGTAATACAGTTTTGTAATAAAGATTGTTTGTTATTTCCGAAATAATATTCGCATTCGAAGACCAAGCAAAACAGGAAAGAATTTGGCAAAATGACAATAAACGGATGACGAATTAAATCGTTCGTTCATCAAGCATATATGTATGGTATACTGGCATTACTGGAAAACAAAATGTTACTCCAACTAATAGAGAATGGTTTCCCTGTCAATTTAGTTTTCATCATAAATTGTTTGTGTTTCCTCCTAGCTTCAATTAATGTCTCCAAGAAGTCGTCTTGTCACCAATGAGGGGAACGACGGGGCACCACACAAACACAACGTGGCTTAATACCCAACCCCCATTGTTCTTGATTGTCACAGGACATAGCGGCGGGTGGCTTATTGTCACTGGCTACCGTTTAAACCTCCGCATTGTAGGTACCTCAAGTCTGTTTACATTGTATTTTGTTTACCCCTCGACGTAAGTGGATAATAATGGCCTTAGCGGAATTAAGACGATGAGAAAATCAACATGATTTTGGAGCCATGATTTCGGGGATTCGTGGTAAAACGGGTTGTCAATGAAAGGCGAAGGAGTGATTTTTACCAGTTTCGACCATCAGACCAAGGAGCTGTGATTGGGAGTCAACCTTGACTGCTCTTTTGAAAATAAGTGTTAGAATTGAATCGGATTTAAATACTTCTTTTTTTCTTTCTTTGTTCGAGTGTGGTCCGTACACACACAGTCGCCGGCGCGTGTCTTGTCCGGTTTAAGCATGATAGACATTTCAGTGAGCATCTAATCATGTAGTTGACTAAGAAGTGTTTGTGTTTGCACCGTGGTTCTAAAAAGAAGCCCTTTTTGCGCATAAAGCAAGCAGTCTTGTTGTTTTGTACAAAAGCAGTAGGCCTAATTGATTATATCAGAAATTCGTAGAATCATTCGGCAAATTCACCTATCCAATATTTCGAGACTGGGTATGAAGAAAAATGGTAATTCAATGGTGAAGTCTGAGACCCCCCCCCCCTCCCCCTAAAAAAAACAAAAAACGGTTTGAATTATGCATGCTAAAATATCCAACAAATTTGCTTTAAAAAATCCAGAATTTTAGCGTGATGACTTTTTTTAATTTATCGCTCTTAAGTTTACTTTTATAGCCTCTGAACATGTACAATATAGTTTGACTACCATTTCGACAATTTTCGAAAAAAATTCAGGCCATCAGCATTTCCCCCCCCCCTCCTTCCCCTGCCTATCCTTCCATCCTAATTCGAAAGGTTTGCTACACCTATCTACCCGTGAGCACTAGTGGAACAAGATGGTAGAAATTAGCCTAAGAATGACGATTGTCTGATAGTCTACTTACCAGAACCTCTCAAAGATGTGAAAGGTTCGACCATAGTGGCCAATGCCAAAAGCGAAATAGCAAACTGCATCCTTTCCATTTTCAAAAAGGATGTATGTTATTTAGCGAGGAAACGTGTATGATTTCGCTAAATCACTGTCCAAGCTTCCGTTGAGTCACTTTCGAATTTAATACACTGAAGAAAAAAAAGAAATGGATGCATGTTTTAAAATGGTTTCATATCAGGACGTGGCTACACTGACAGTGGCGACGCTACGGTGGGCATGGGAACAATCGAGATCGCTTTGCCCCACATTTTCCCCCAGAAATTTTAAAAAGTGAAATATTTTGTCCGATTTATAGGCTTTTGCTCCCATGAGACAAACTTGCCCCATGACTAAAAGCCTGGCGCCGCCACTGCACATTGACCGAGTACAAATACCCCGCGAAAAAAGAAATACAACGTAGAAGGGGTCGTGTCACCTGGGTTGTAAATATAGAAATCTAGGTTCACAAAAGATTGACTCAACTTGGCTGTTGACCCAGCCTGATGGATTGTTTTCGGTCCATCAGTCTCTAGTAGCGGCGCTACGGGCACCCCCACCCTCTCCCACTAGATCGCTTTTTCCCCATAACCTTTTTTGAACAGGCGGCATATTTTAATATATTTTTATACATATGAGGAGAATAAATAGATGCATATTTGCCCCAATTTGACAAAGCTACCCTTTCCCTTGCCTTAACATAAAAAAATCCTGGCGCCGCCACGGCGTCTGGTTTTTGCTCCTAATCACGGGAACTGTTTCGTCTCTCGATATTCCTCACCATGCCTGGCAGATCATGACGTCACCACCCCTAACAGAAAACTGGTTTCAAATGAACTAAAAATCGTCAACATGTAAGAATCAACTGAAAACATAAGGGGCGGCGGAGCGTTCAATATAAAGGGGTCAGGTGACATGTGATAACAATATGGGAGAGGGGGGGGCTAATTATGTCGGGTAATGTGTTAAGATATTTCACTTAAAAATATTGGAGGGCTGAAGACCCCCTCCCCAGCCCCGGCTCCGCCGCCCCTGAACAATAATGGGCTAATTTAATTCTCTAGATTTATTTTTTGTGTGGCCTTTTAAGATTTGGAAGCTTATGATGTAACCACTTCGGTTTCTAACACTTTATTGGTGTTCATTTTGAAGAGAAAAATATGGCAATGGCAAAACGGTGAAATATGTTTAGGTACACGCCAAAACAATCAATTTTAATTGTCTTCCCTCGGCATATGGGGGTAGGGGGGGGGGGATATTACCAAATGAAAACAGTTTAAGTATCTGGGACAGCAGATTACCGACAATGGGAAATGTTACGCTGAAATCAGAACGAGAATCGAGATAGCAAGAAGTGCAATCTTAAGAATGAGAATATAATGAGAGATGTTCTGCGAGCAAGAAGCTTGAAGGAAGTTTCCCCCTTTCCCCGCTTCCTACACCTCTGGGGAGTGTTAAATCGAGGCCCATAATCAAGATTACAACACTAAATATTTAGCTCTTTGCGACGCGGAACTGTTCCAACACTTTTGTCCAACTGTCCAGTATTGAAGTCTCCTATCACGCTCCCGAACGGGAAATCTCAGAGGATTTTTTGTCATTATAACCCACAATACATCTTTCCAAATTCAAATCGCTCTAAAGAAATACCATAAGAGTAAAATAGGTTCAAGCCAAAGGTAAGAAAATTGCACGCGAAATATTTAAATTTTATTGGTATTACAAAACGATGAAATTATTTTCTCCATTTTCACCAGCGCAAATTTGACGTTCACCAGGATTTTTTTTTAAGAGCAGATTTTAACCTTTTAATCACCAGCAAAGGCTCAAATTATGCAGAAATATTAATTACAATATCATTTTCAAAGTATTCAACTTTAGAATTACAGTATTTGAGGAGCAAAAAATAAATAAAATAACGGCTAAACTTATTGGCAACAATTTAAATTATGATCACTGCGCATGTCTCGATCTCCAATCGGCAGATCTCCCGATCAGGGAGCGTGGACCGGACTGACAATAATTATTCTATTGTAAGTGTATAAAGAATTGTCTACAAATATTGTTTGATTATCTGAATTATCATAAATTCGTATTGTCTGTGGTTATTTGATATTTTGGGAAATGACCAATTTCCTGTTTTAATTTGTTAATGCAAATAATGTCTATAAAGCTTTCTGATTTATGACTTTAAAATACATATTTCTACTTAAAAGATTTTTTTTTTGGATCCTAAGAAATTCCGTGTTGTTGTATTCTGAGTATATGCATTTCAGGGTCAAGGTGAAATTATGACTTTAATAGTTCAATGAAAAACTTTATCTCTAAGACATTGCATTCTTAAATTGACCTATAATTCATTAATCTTGGCTATATACTTCAAGTAAGGTATTGGAGTTTGAATTGTTAATTAATAATGGCTGGTAATTGATAGATGAGCATGTGATAATGACGCCAGGCTGCCAGGCTTCATTATTATTTACATATAGACGTCTAACATTTGAGTAACCGGATTTGACTGTTAAAAAGAATTTAACAATTTGGGTTGTTGAGAGTTGAGTGGAATAAAGTTTGAAGTGCGTAAATTACTCTTTTAGCTGCCAGGTTACCGGGTTATTGTTGATCACAGCTTGGGGAATTTCTAACACATCACTTTGAGAAGTATGAATAGAAGGACGGCTTAAAATATTTATTGCCCTTTTCAATTTCTTTCCAAAAAACAGCTTCTACACTTTCAAAAAGGATTGGTCACATTTCGACCACAACATGGTTAACTCTGCACAGAACCAACTTTGGTCAAATTGAACAACAAATTTAACCACAATATGGTCAAATTTGTCCATAATTTTTATATTATGGGTAATTTTGAGCACATTATCAGGTTATGGTCGTTTAATTTTGACCAACATTGGTTCTGTGCACAGTTGACAATGTAATGGTTAAATCTGACTATTCTTTTTTTTTTTAAAGTGTAATTAAAAAATGGATTTATATTGTCAAAATGGACTGGAATAAAGCCTTCACATTGCCAATATAATCATATTCGGTAGTTAATACACTCTGTACCAGAATAGCGAACAAAAATTTAGTTAGCTATTCTGGTACAAAGTTTTTTTAACTACCAAAAAAGTACCAAAGTGTAATGGCAATGTGAAGGCTTTTATTCCAGTTCATTTTGACAATAGAAATCCATTTTGAAAATAGAAGCTGTTAAAATATCATTCATCGACAAGAGCGATGTGATTGGTGGTTTTGTGTGGGAAAGGTAACGTTCCATAAACACATTCAGAAGTTAACGCCGCTGTGCTGGCAACGTCACTTTTGGTTTTCAAATCTGCGACGTTATCGATCACACATCGGCAAGACCGAACATAAGGCCTACATTCGTTATCGATAACATCAGATTTCTAGCAATCAATAAAGAAAATTGAAAACCGGAAGTGACGTTACCAGCAAGGCGGCGTTGAATTCTGAATTTAATTATGAGACAATACCTTTTCTTTAAAAGTGTTTGGTCAAAATTTTCTGCACCCTTTCAAAAAATATAAGGATGAAAATAAAAGAATTTACATAAAAGCATATGAGTGTCGCTTAGTCTTAAGAAATGCATATCGATGCCTTCAAATTCGAAAACTTAGCCTATATTACTTTCTTGTTAGTTTGTATTATATTTTAGAGCAATTAAGCTCACGTTGCCCCGTACACATCCACAAAACTTGCAAAATACTGCTCATTAAAAATACTGCTCGTTGAAAAATTCATGTCATAAACGTTAAATAAATTAATATTTCTAAAGATATAGAGCACGGTACTATCTGACTGTATTAGTCTGTTAGTATAGCTTTAATATAATTGTATCTATCAGTCAATAGCCGATGTCATTTTACTAAAAGAATTCGCTCTCTCAACAACTCCGTAGATTTTTAAGCGCCCGAAGACGTGCCATGATTTATCAATGAAAGTTTTACGCTCAACAGATAAGATCATTGGGAACACATAACTATTGCATGCGCCCTCACCAGGGTTTTCGTTCAGTTGAAGTAGTGAATAACATTATTTCAGTTATACGTTTCTTTAATAGGGTGTGTAAAAAAAAAAAAGTAGGGTCAAACTCTGTTCAACTAAAAAAAGTTTTTTAGCCGTGACCTCTATTGAAAAAGCACTTCAAGTGACATTAGAGGTCATGGCTAAAATGGTCATATTATCTCCAAATATGAGGGTGCCACCGTCAGGCAGAAATCCAATGCTAAAGAGTTTTTTATTATCATTTTTTTTATCAATAACGATCTTTGTGCTAATAATTCATTTCAAGAATTTTTCATCTGTTGAACGTGTTGTGGTTTTTGAATATCCAAATAGTAAAGTGAAGTAACAAAAATGTCTGACTGATGAATTTATACTGGGAGACGTCTGAAGCCATTAGAAAACAATTTAAGTGGAGTGTTTATTTTAAACAAACAAACAGCCGCCAAGTGCCTATTGACGTGACAGCCAGAGCCAGAAAGCCATGATCGTGTCAACAACGTAATATCCCCTAAGCAATATTTTTCTTGCAAATATACCCATTTGATGGATGATTCAAAATATATATTTTTAAATGAGAAGAGACCCATTTTCACCTAATGTAATATTCAGGTGAATATACATTTTCATATATGTGATAGAGGATTATGAAAGAAACAATTTGGTGCAAAAATTATGTTGATATCTTTTTCCGTCCAGGAGTTGTTACATTGCAAAGATTGCGTGAGTGTTGAAAAGTGACCTTGCGTACAGTGTGATGTCATAAAGCCAAATCTTTGACAACGTCTGTGTATTTCTTTGAAAATCAAGCACCACTTTTTAAATTACTAACCTTTTGTTTTGATTATTCATTAAGATAGCTTATAACATACATTGTATAAGAACGTGCCTTGCTCATCTGCTCCTAAACCTTACACTCAAGTAAAAGAAAAACATTATTATTATTTTAAGAATTACATAAGGATTGTCTTGAATCTGCCTTTATGACATCACGCTGTACACTGTGAGGTCACTTTTCAACACATTCTTTGAAATGCAACAACTCCTAAACGGAGGAACAAGATATCAACATAATTTCTACACCAAATTGCTTCATTCATAGTTCTATATTATATGTATATATATATATATATATATATATATATATATATATATATATATATATATATATATATATATATATATATATATATATATATATATATATATATATATATATATATATATATATATATGTATATATATATATATATATATATATATATATATGTATATATGTATATACATACATATACTGATATATATATATATATATATATATATATATATATATATATATATATATATATATATATATATATATATATATATATATATATATATATATATATATATATATATATATATATATATATATATATATATATATATATATATATATATATATATATATATATATATATATATATATATATATATATATATATGAGAATGTATATTCACGAGAATATTTCTTGAAACTGTTAAAGGTACCCTGCATGCTATTTTGGTTCGTCGACCTCGGATTTCTGGTGCATGAACCCTTAAAAGAAAGGGGCAAGATACTTTTATCCCCAACAAGATTTTCTTATTTTGTCAAATTATTGCGGCTGATTTTTATTTAGTTAGAAACATTGGCAACCAAACGTAAATGATAATGATAACGTTGATGGCCTTTTACTTCTTCGATCTTTACATATTTTGACCCTCTGCCGTTTTTTACACGAAATTTGTGGTGTTTACAGCATTTTCCCCTGCCTCGCTCCTGTCAAATACGATTTTAAATTCCCCTGATCCCGTTTGCCTGAGAGGGCAAGAGTCCCTTATCTAGTCCGGGAGAGGTTCTATTTTAAGGAACCTGTAAAATACATAAGATTATAGTTTTGTTAATTTTTTGCGATGAAAATGATCAGAAAATTGTTGTGAGAGACCATTTTGTCATATAGTAACATGTAGTTTGTAAGATTTTGCGATGTGCAATTTTATTCCTTCGAATCTGCATTCTCAATGACAAAGTTATACTCTTACAAATAGTTGAATTTTTAGAATGACTGTTTCGCACCAAAATGCTTAGCTTTTTACCCAATTTCCCCTGACATCTGAAAAAAAGGCGTAATAAACATAAAAGGGAGCATGGATAAAATTTAGTCATGAAAGCAATGAAGGTCTATCACGGAGTTTTAAGTTTCGCCGGGAAAATACATTTTTTGCAAAGGTATTTTAAATTTGTAACACTGCATAAACAGATAAGGGCCGGCTTTAACGTTAGTAAATAGCAAAGCATCATGGCCACAAAATGGCGATGTCTATGTCACGAAAAGTTCTTAATTTAAGGAACCTTTTGGTTCGTCCGGACTGTTATCTAACACGTGACAGTAGAAGTTACAAGTCTTTTGGAAAAGGTGCATATGCCATGTGCATTGCGGGTGAATTGGTGGGGTGAGAGGAGAGGGAAAAAACGCTGTTAAAATACGAAAAGGAAGTCAGTGTTTGTCATTTTGTACATTTGTATGACCACTTATCCATTGGTTTGACCCATGACAGATTGGTTTTGTTATATCTGTGTGAGTTATGTTATATATATATATATATATATATATATATATATATATATATATATATATATATATATATATATATATATATATATATATATATATGTATATGTATATCTATATATATATATATATATATATATATATATATATATATATATATATATATATCTATATCTATATCTATATATAAATATATATTGATATATATATATATATATATATATATATATATATATATATTATATATATATGTATATATATATATATATATATATATATATATACATATATGTATGTATATATATATATATATATATATATATATATATACATATACATATACATATATATATACATATATATATATATATATATATATATATATATATATATATATGTATATATATATATATATATATGTATGTATATGTATGTATGTATATGTATGTATGTATATATATATATATATATATATATATATATATATATATATATATATATATATATATATATATAGATGATTCAAGATGTAAGAATGGAGGCAGGGGATAGTTTGGAAAATGATAAAAGGTACGGAAAATTTCGTAAAATTCCCTGAAAATGAAGGAAATTCCCTGAAAAGGAAGATTTACCAAAATTAAAGGAAATTTTCTGATTAGCAGCAACTTTTGATGTATGGAAACTTCATTTACCAGTGAAATTTTTCCAGTGGAAGAAATACGGTCACAACTTGCCCATAAAGACGTGCATAAATGGATATTTTTCAAAACCATTTTCGAAATATGCATTAAGTTAAAAAAAAAAAAAAAACAGTCCTCAAAAATAAGTGAAGTCTAATGTTAAAGACGCGCTACACAAATCGTCAGGAATTCCAGCTGAAATATTTGTTGGTACAACAGGCGAAACAATTACTGAAATCTGATCTGGAACTTTAAGTGTTTCACGACATGGGACGCATTTTCACCGTCTGTTCACCTCCCCCACGATCCCTATTTTAAGTCATTTTCTATCAATTTCAACCTTTACATGACGTCACAATGTACAGTAAAACATCTGAGGGCATAAACCGATCCATACAGAGACAACTGGCATTTAATTGCAGGGAACACCGCGGGAACTAATGAGAAAGAATTACTTGAATTACCATGGAATCATTTGGGCGCCCACACTCCTTACCATACTGATACTTGACTTGCACCAGCATAGTTTTAAAATACATTGACCTTATGAATAGGTACTTTAATTTATGGTGTAAAAAAGGACTAAAAGAATAACTCTTGGCTTTTTTTTTTTTTTTTAAAACCACTATGCATTTTACATCACTATATGACCACATGGCTAATTTTATAAGCTAAAATGACTGTATGACTATATGACCAGAATAATTTTAAAATGCTTAAAAATTATGACATGTATGAATAGGTACTTTAAATTATGACGTAAAAAAGACTAAATGAATTGGCATATTTCTTTAATTGATAGGCAAAACACTACATTGGCGTAGCCAGATAGGGGGCAGGGGCCACGACCCCCCCACCCCACACTAAAAAAGAAATTATACATCAAAAATGTTTCGCCCAGGTGAGCAAGTTTTACTGAAAAGTTAATTGCCATCAGGCCATGCATGTGTTTTTCAGCAAAACAATTCAGCATATAAAACCCAAGAGCTTTTACAAACTCTATATGTAATGCACACCTTCAGACTGTGTGACACATTTCACACAGAAAGTTCCCCCCCCCCCTTACCCCCTAAAAATTATAATAATAATAATAATAATGCTAATATGAATAATAATGATAATAGTAATAATAATGATAATAATAATAATAATAATAATAATAATGATAATAATAATAATAATTATAATAATAATAATGATAGTAATAATGGTAATAATTAATAATAATAATAATAATAATAATAATAATAATAATAATAATAATAATAATAATTATAATAACAATAATAATGATAGTAATAATAGTAATAATAATAATAATAATAATAATAATAATAATGATAATAATAATAACAATATTGATATTAATAATACTAATTTAATAATGACAATAATAATAATAATAATAATAATAATGATAATAATAATAATAATAATAATAATAATAATAATAATAATAATAATAATAATAATGATAATAATAATACTAATTTAATAATAATAATGAAAATAGAAATGAAAAAATAATAAGATAAAATATAAAATAAAAATAACAAATTAATACAATAATAATAATAATAACAATAGTAACAATAATAATAATAATAATAATAACAAATAAAAGAAGTCCTGGCTACGCCAGTGAAACACTACATATTTTAAATCACCATATCATGAGCTGATTTTATGGGCTCATAAGAATACAGTAGGCCTAGATGTGTACTTACAGCGTCGAAACTAACCAACTTTTGACCAGCATATAGTTTGAAAATAAAGTAACCTTATGAAAAAGGTACTTTGAATAAAAGTGTCGAGACTAAATTAATTGGCATATTTCTTTATTTGATGCGCAAAACACTATATATTTCATATCACCATATAAGCACACGGCTGATTTTGTGGGCCTAATAATACAGTAATGTGTACGCACAGCGTCGATCTTTGACCAGCATATAGATTAAAATAAACTAACCTTATCAGCTTAGGAATAGGTTTTTTGACCAGCATATAGATTAAAATAAACTAACCTTATCAGCTTATGAAAAGGTACTTTGATCTATGGTGTCGAAAATACTAAAATACACTTGGCCAGCTTTATTTTATGGGAAACACTTTTATTTTACATCACCATATATGAGCCCCCTTCCTACGCACCTGAGGTACACGAAAATTAATATATGAATTATTTAGTTGAAAATTTATTCCTTTGTTGCTTCTAGAAAGGATTGTAGTCCCCTAACAATGTAATCCTGGCAACGCCACTGCTCCATATAGTGAAACGATCTGACGATTGGGTATTCCATTGTGTCATGCATGACACAATTTCACTCATTCCTCATATAATTTGCATCAATGTATCAGCAATAGTGAAGAGAATAATATTTGCCTATGCAAAAGCAAAAAAAATCAGCTCCACAAAATAGAATTAATAAAGGCCAGGATCTTTAATTTAAAACGTACTGTTTAAATCAATGACGATGAAGAAGATTAAGATTTGTCTTGAAATGAATTACTTCTGAAAACATACTGTTTATCAATGTCATCAATAATAACGATGTCATAGCAACAATATCAAAATTATATCATCAAATTTGATGTAAAGAGACAAAACTTACTGAGTAACTTAGGCCTACATCGAATATGGTTTCTGTAAAGGCCATTGCAAATTAAATGGGATGACGTAGCGTCTTTGTTCCAACGTAATTGCGGATTGGCTTATCATGTTTGAGTAAATTTTAAATATAAAATATATACATTAATAAATAAAAAATTCAATCAATAAGAAATCAATCTATAACTAATGAATTATCAAACATATTCAATTAATTCTTTATATATAAGTATGACTTTTTCTTAATCTAGTTTTCTTCGGTTTTGCTGACAAAGGCGATACTATCAGATACTTAAAGATTAATGTTGAGGCAAAGTGTCCATATACGTATTTAATGCACGGGCAAAGGATTTGAGCCCGGGTAGAATGACCCAACTTTAGGAGGGTTATTCGAGAGTGCACAGTCTTTTGAACCGTTTTGTTTATTTTGTTATCCACGTTTGTTTTTCTCCAATTTATGTAAAGTGTGTGATGCAAGAATCTTTACACCCTTAAATATTGACACATTTAAATTTATGTTTAAGGGAAAATAATCCTAAATATATAAAAAGTTGAATACCTTCTGACCTTGTTAGTAGACGCCTTCCTCTACGGTCCGGAAATTGGTAAAAACAAAAACAAAGTTTTTAAACTAAGCCCATATATGAATCCGTCTTTGAGGTAATACCTAAACACGATTGATGTAAATGGTTAGATGCCACCTTTAATGTATGCCATTTTGTATGAAAAGGGTAAATTCGCGTACACTAACGGTGAAATCTTGTTATGTATCGGCATTATACTAGCAGGCGCCAAGACTCTGAGCTATGGCGAGATCTCATTAACTTTTATTTGCTAGTTCAAAAATGCAACAAAGCTCGCCATGAAACTAGTCTTTCATAGAACCATTCTGATTGGTTTGAAGTTGCCCTGCAGCCTATGTATACACTACTATACAATACAACATGTGAGGAAGCGATAATTGCTCATAAAAGAAAGGAATTTCTTTTGTTTTTATTGTTTAAGTAATAAATTCTTTTTGTAGATTACCCGATTGTTCAGTGTTTTTTCTGCAATCATGCAGTCAATTACACTTCAACAATACAGATTGAATGTAAATCTAAATTGACTTGAAACTTTTGTCGCCTGCAGATATTTGAAATTGTAATAAAAGCGCGCGGCACCAGTTTAAGATCGATGATGGACCTCCAACTATCATAATCACTGAGTCAATACTCAAAAAGGAATACTGGTTTGTCCACAATATTAAGATGAAAACTAAATAAAGAATATATCAAATCTGTTCGTAGGTGTTCGTGTCCAACTAGAATTAGATTCCACAAAGTTATTCAGAGAAAATCATTTGGAATTTAACCAATATCACAAAATAGCTCCAGGACATTTCGAAAAAATATATTTTACAAAGAGCACGCGGGAGAGCACGAAATGGTTAAAATCCAAATTCTCATGAAAATGACATGAAAATTGGGTATATTTAATTTCTTAAATAGTTAACTCATTCTTCATCCTGCTCCTCACATTTCCAAAAGTTAGGTTTACCCGCAAGCGTGTCTATTATGGGGATAATGTCATTAATATTCCGACGACATGTTCAATCTAATGAGTCCTAAATCATAATCAGTGATGTTAAATATGGTCGCATACGGTCAGACGCCAGCATGCTGCACAGCCTGGGGTTAGTGACTTATGCATAGGCCTACTGTTTGACTATTTAGATTTGCGTTTAAAAAACGGAAACACAAACATTCAAGAAAAACTTCAGTACATTATGAATCACTGTGATTGTCTCCTACTCAGCTTGTACTAGAGCCATCAATGAAATACTTCATCCGCTTGTTTTGGTGAGCTGCACGATCAGTTAAGAAACTTGACGTCATTTGCTCATAGTTTAGTCATTAGCATTTTCAAGGCAATTTATAATAAAAATTGTGAGAATAAGTGAAATAAAAAGTTGATAACCAATTTGCAAGTATATATAATTTCTGACGACTTTTTTCCAGCCACAAAAAAAAGATGCAATGCGTAGATTATACGATTCGGAAAAAACCACGGTTTACATACATGTTCACCATCCATGGAGGAATCTCCCCTGCCCATCACCCCACGGGATAACAGGAGGGGAATGAGTGACCTCCATTCATGAAGGAACGTTGCCAACAAATGCCTTTATTAAAAAAAATTAAATGGCGTGATTAACACAATGTGGTTGTTAATACTTTAAAACCTTATTATGTTATATATACATATATATATTTATATACATATATATATATTTATATACATATATATATATATATATATATATATTTAAACACACACACATATATATATATATATATATATATATATATATATATATATATATATATATATATATATATACAAACACACACACACATATATATATATATATATATATATATATATATATATATATATATATATATATATATATATATATATATATATATATATGTATATATATATATATATATATATATATATATATATATATATATATATATATATATATATATATATATATATATATATATAGATATATATATAGATATATATATATATATATATATATATATATATATATATATATATATATATATATATATATATATATATATATAAAACAGAATAATGGAAGTAAAAGTGTCATTGTTCCTTAGTTTCTCTCTTTGTGAGCATCCCCCTCCCCTTTTTGCGGCCTTCATTTTAAATTCCACATGTGTTCCTCTTACTGATAGTATCACTTAACCTGAAGAAATTGGAGACACATACCCAATCTTTCCTTACTGTTAAATGATAAATAGTTCCCATGTTTTCCATGGCCGATGCCACGCCCATACCTAATAGCCAGTATGTGCCTCTCAGTAGCCGTGCGGCCTGTGCCCCATCATTCACACTTAGTGTTAGGTACCTCTACTGTTATGTGTTTTTCACAGCTCAAAATTTGTTAACAGAGGAATCTATTTAGTTTGCTTTTCAACGTTGTTCTAAATTTACGAATGCAAAGAAAACATTCATGCTTCAAAAATATGAAATAGGTTCAGCAGTTCACCAGGCACCATGAACAAGACAGGTCGTGCATGAGACACATAGTTATTTGAGTGATGACGTATTTAAAATGTTTAGCTGTTTTGTCGACCTTAAGCTATGATCTTTACTTTTAATCATGAATTACGAGATTGTTTCTGCTTTTGTCAATATTTTGATGGTAATGTAATGTGTGCTGTTTTTTTTTTTTTCTTCAGCATTATTACCGATGCAACGTTATTATTATTTTTTAAACCAAATATACCATTATATATATATATATATACATATATATATATATATATATATATATATATATATATATATATATATATATATATATATATATATATATATACATATATATATATATATATATATATATATATATATATATATATATATATATATATATATATATACATATATATACACATATTATATATATATATATATATATATATATATATATATATATATATATATATATATATATATATATATATATATATATATATATATATATATATATATATATATATATATATATATATATATATATATATATATATATATATATATATATATATATATATATATATATATATATATATATACATATATATACATACTACTACACACATGCATATATATCATATATATATATATATATATATATATATATATATATATATATATATATATATATATATATATATATATATATATATATATATATATATATATATATATATATATATATATATATATATATATATATATATATATATATATATATATATATATATATATATATATATATATATATATACATATATATATATACATATATATATATATATATATATATATATATATATATATATATATATATATATATACATATATATATATATATATATATGTATATATATAATACATATATATATAATGTTTATATATGTATATATAAACATATATGGATATATATATATATATATATATATATATATATATATATATATATATATATATATATATATATATATATATATATATATATATACATATATATATATATATATATATATATATATATATATATATATATATATATATATATATACATATATATACATATATATATATATATATATATATATATATATATATATATATATATATATATATATATATATATATATATATATATATATATATATAGGTGGCACTGCACTATTGCAAGGACAATTTTAAGGGTAAAAGGTCGGTATGTTTTTCTGCTTTGCCAAGACGCTCGAAGAAAGTTTGATTAAGGATTTCAAAGGACGTGGTTTGGCTTACTTGGAAATACTTCATTCATGTGGTTGATAATAACGCCAGCTCCCTGATCATACCAATAATTAACATTTCATCAATGGGAGTATATCTTCATGCATTTTGTGGTTGGTTTTGGTGGTGTTTGGACGGTGATGACGTTGACCAAAGATGGGCGCACTTATGGTGAAGATATTAAAGGTCTATCATCAGATCATGGACATGCATAAATTTCTGCTTTGGTTAAAAGAGTATCAAATTCCAAAATGATAATATCTCTTTGCAAATTTGGAGCAGACAAGTTTTTGAAAATAACACTTTATATTTTCAAGTTACTGCTGAGTAAAGTTTAGTTGACTTTTAATTTATGGTATGTATGTTTATGACATATGACTGTGAGGACAGCTCAACATTTTTATGAAATTCTTAACATTTTTGTCTTAAATTTCAGTTACTGAAAATCATCAGACTGTTTTCTCTCGCTAAATTTTCATAACAGTCTGACTGTATACGGGTATAATGGATATACGGGTATAATGGATATACGGGTGTAATGGATCTACGGGTATAATGGATATATGGATATATGGGTATAATGGATATACGGGTATAATGGATATACGGTATAATGGATATACGAGTATAATGGATATACGGGTATAAGGGATATTCGAAACTTCTTGGCCAGTGAACTGCTCCAATGCATTCATTGGCAGATTGGTGGATGATTGCAATAAAGAAATAGGTACAGTAGGTTTTCTTTTGATGATGTCACAAAATTTTAATAAAATTTACGTCAGTTTTTAGAATAAAGCAGACCTGTTGTGGTCAATTTGTAACCGCTTTTGTTGAAATATTTTGGTTATTTTTGTGGTTTATAGCATATTTTCTTCCAATTAAGCTCACGTTGTTGCTACCTGTCAATTGACCTTCCAAACCTGAATCGGCAATTCCGGAAAACTAATTTAAATGATGTCACATACATGGCCGAGATTCACGCATCCGTAATAAACCAATCGTACACTGGGAGAATCTTTTTGACCAACCAAATACTGGGGACAAGGCCAAATCACCTGAGTTGTTAGTGGTGCGGCGATGGTCTTGATAGCAGTGCGGCGATGGTCTTGATAGTGGAGCGGCGATGGTCTTGATAGCGGTGCGGCGATGGTCTTGATAGCGGTGCGGCGATGGTCTTGATAGCGGTTCGGCGATGGTCTTGATAGCGGTACGGCGATGGTCTTGATAGTGGTGCGGCGATGGTCTTGATAGTGGTGCGGCGATGGTCTTGATAGTGGTGCGGCGATGGTCTTGATAGTGGTGCGGCGATGGTCTTGATAGTGGAGCGGCGATGGTCTTGATAGTGGTGCGGCGATGGTCTTGATAGTGGTGCGGCGATGGTCTTGATAGTGGAGCGGCGATGGTCTTGATAGTGGTGCGGCGATGGTCTTGATAGTAGACGGCGATGGTCGTGATAGTGGTGCGGCGATGGTCGTGATAGTGGTGCGGCGATGGTCTTGATAGTGGTGCGTTGCATTTCTTCATGCCTCCTCACACAGCTCAGTCACATCACACGTACGACAAACACAAGCGCCTGTCAAGTTGCTAACCTACCTACCAGTTCAACGAATTTTATTGTTTTTGTTCGCGGCGGAAATTTTACCTTATATTTTCCTAACGTTTTATATATTCACCGGGTATACGAAGAGCAAATTTTACGTGAACGCCATCTGATTGCTTGTTACACGCAGACAAAAGCCTACACAGTGCACACCTGGCATAAAGTGCTCACTGCAATTCCTAGTGTGAACCGAAGGTTGAAAGACGTTGCGTCGTAGGTCTATCATGTCTATACAGCAGAAACCCACTTCAAAAGTTAATCAGGATCAGATGAAAATCGCGAAAACGTATTTTTATTCCCCGGCACACGTCTGTTAGTGCAACTAATGGCACAGCAAGATTCCGGCATAATTATCTTACAAAATTATCCGATATAACAACATGCAAGCGTTTGTAAGTCTAAATAAGTGTGCAGCAGACGATCGCTCTCTCTCCCGACAAAATGGCGATGTAAACAAAGTCATGTGACCTCACGACGTCACCTAAAACACCATTATTCACTTACTTGAAAATGTGACCTTAGGTCATCAGACCGCATAGCAACCGCGCGCATTCACTCCGCATTGGAGTGAAAACAAAGCGATCGCTGTGTCTGTTTACATGCCATACGTACCGCACACAGTAAACGCATACGAACTTGCTCGTGTAACGCGCAAAGGTATGTTTTCACTCCAGAAAATGACGTCATCTCCCGGATGTGACGTTGCACCAACCAAGTGAATAGAACCGAGCGTATGAAAAACTGTTTTTAAGCGCACGTTTCATACGTGCGTTATACATGACGGTAATACGCGCGCGTATTGCTGCTTACAATTTTCCCCCCAAAACCTGCACCTGATTAGTCTGTTAGTAGGGAAACAAAACCAGCAGTTGATTGATTGAAGTACTGAAGCAATCACGTCTGTTAAACTCGGTTTGAAATGGACCTAAAGGATCCATAATTGCGAAATGTTATCATTATATCATGCATTTTAGTGGAATTAAACTTCAGAATGATTCAAAAAATCTGTCACTAGGATTGTGAATGGTTACCGTCTTCCCTTTAGCTGACTGGCTGAGCAGAGAATTTTCACTTTGTTTGCAGACGTTTACGCCATTTATGCCTAGGGTTTTGAAACGGGAATGGGGGGTGGAGTGGAGAGGGCAGAACCTTGTAAATCATTAATCGGAGGTATATTTCTATTCGGTTTGCGGAACTTTGATTTAAGATGAATACCAAAGTCGAAAACTAAATATCAGAGAAATATCGACAAAATATTATTTACGCGTTGCCGAAGTTCAACAACGCGTTGCCAAAGTTCAACAACGCGTTGCCGAAGTTCAACAACGCGTTGCCGAAGTTTAACAACGCGTTGCCGAAGTTCAACAACGCGTTGCTGATGTTCAAAAAAGTGTAGCTAGCCGAAGTTCAACAAAGCATTGCTGATGTTCAACAAAGCTTTGCTGAAGTTTTACAAATTGTACCCGACTGACATGTTTAATCTATCTGACATCTACATTTCGGAAGTAGAGTAAGCCATGTAAAATACGATGAGGCATTGCTGTGATTTCATTATTACCCATAAAATTTCACACCAGGGTGACAAATGGTCAATAACTAAAAAATGTGCGCAATATAAGTCTTACTATTATTATTATGCGTTGCCGCTGTTCAACAACGCGTTGCCGCTGTTCAACAACGCGTTGCCGCTGTTCAACAACGCGTTACCGAAGTTCAACAACGCCTTGCGGATGTTCAACAAAGTGTTGCCGAAGTTCAACAAAATTGTACCCGATTCAGAAGTAGAGTGAGTAAGCCATGTCAAATACGATGAGGCTTTGCTGTGATTTTATTATTTCCTATGAAATTTCACACCAAGGTGAAAAATTGTCAAATGGTCAATAATTAAACCCTATTCCACGTCATGTATGCCGACGGTGAAGACAACGGCGTTCTCTGCCTAGTTTGATATGTCAGACAGATTATTTACATAAAGAACCATCAAGTTGGTAAACAGATAAAGAAAGCAACGGAAACGATCGTTTGGCTCCAGTAGATTAAGGGCTGTGATTTTGTCACGTGACAGCTTGACAACAAATGGAGTTAGAATAGAAATTTTGATTGGTGCAGCGGTGGGAAACTTTCTTTCTATGCCTTTAAATTTTACTCTACATACTTAGAAGTTAGATCATATTTGCTTCGTACAGACAGGGACATGTCTGAGATGGGGAGGATCCAGAGGTGAAGTACCAATGCTGACAATTGCTCATCGGGCGAAGAGATTAAGGCATATTTGAAAAGTTTCAGGGGCATCGGTCCCGGTACTGGGAGCCCTGTGTGTGAAGCCAGGCGTGCCAGGCCAATAGCAAGGATATTTTTAAAGGGCCCTAAAGCTTCAAGACGCAGACGCGGGCTGAGTTTGCGTCTTTTTTAGTATTTTCATTTTGTTTTATTTCACGCATTTGGGCACAGAGAGTAGTGCCGACAAGGCTGCAAGGGGTGGGGTAAAGAGGGCGTTGCCCCTGTCATATGAGCCTTGTCGTAGGGGGTTGGTAAAAATTAAGAAAAGGGATGTGTAAGAAGGAGTCGACCATCTAAGAGTGGTAAAGATACTTCCAGACCCGCATTGGCTCTCGCTAGCACTGGGATCGATAGTGGCGGTGCCCGGATTTTGGTTCCCGGAGAGGGAAAATTTTGTCTCGTTTGGGGGTGGGGAGGGCAAAAGCCTATAAATCGGACAAAATGTGTTACTTTACAAGATTTTCTGGGGGCAAGTGGGGGAAAAGCGATCTCGTGGGGGGAAAATCCCCCATACCCCCCGCCAGTGGGGATCAGACTAGAAGGCCATGGCTTAGTGTCCCTTGATGGCTACAAGCCTATGGCTGTGCCCGGGATCACTGATGTAGTGGTTGTACTTGTTGCTCCAGTTACATTTTAAATAAAACTCATGAAAGTACATTTCTATTTTGCTTTAAAAAAAAAAAATTAAAAAAAATTCCAAAGCTGCTTTTATCCACCAACATTTGCCATGCCCCTAAACAATTTTCAATCTGGGGACGAATATTATTTTCCAATGTCCGGGCCACCCAATTATCTCCTCGAAAATTCCTAGCAAACAAAAACTTGTAAAGGCGAGTCATATCTAGAGGCAAAGCAAAGTCGGCTAAAATCTTTGCTTGGACCAAACATTTTAGCATTGCCTTCTCCCAAGAAGTATAATAGATCTTCAACTTTTATACACAGCAGTGAAATTCAAGATTTCGAACTCGTTCACTCTTCTTTTTTCTTTTCTTTTTATATGAATAAAATGTAAAACTTTTCATTTAAATTTAAGAACACTTTTTTTTCACAAATGTAAGAAAACATTTCGATAAGTGTTTCCTAAATAACCATATATTAAACTAACGGCGCGTAACAAATTAATATTAATTAACATTATTAAGTACTATTTTATTACGATATTAAATCCCGTAAAGAGCCCGGGAATAGTTTAAATCTAATATAGCAATTCCCTGATGTATTAAAGAAATTTGAAACTTACCCGTTCCTTACGTCAAACTGATAATTTTGTTTGCTGATGAACTCAGATACATACGTCCAGATAAATTGAATGAAAATTTCCTTCTCTTATGTCTTACGTAAGCACGTCAGCTAAATTAAATATAAATTACAACGGCAATACAGGCAAAAATGTTGTAAAGAAACTTGATAATCTAATTTTAAACAAAAAAATCATCCAAAGATATCAAATGAACAATCTTTTCAAAGGGTTTTCAATTTTGAAATTATCCTGCAAAAAAGATCACGTTAGTGCCTTCCAAGTAATCACAATCTTACCCACCAGTCAGTAAACTTTTTATTTTATAAATTTCCAAATATCCCTCGGAGCGTAAACATTGTACGCATGCCTCTAATAGAACTTTGTTACAGTATATAAATACACAGATTTTGTAAAGGCCGCCAGCAACACCCCTTCTATATCTTGTCAGGCTAACAAGAGCAAAAGTTGTAAAAAAATTCCAACGACTGTGTTACAGAAGATTTGAAGCCGTGACTTCTATTTGCAGTCACTTACACAAACCCGATTATATTATGAGCAGTTGTGGATTACCGTTACAGAAAGATGTCACTTGTCAAAATCGTTCATCATCTCGGCCTAATACCTGCACAATCATGTTTTATTTGATAAACACGCTTAGTGTACTTTTCGGTTGAGAAAGATCTGTAAATTCTCAGTAAAACAATTATTAAACTTTATGCAAAACACTTCTATTTAGTTGAGAAGACAGCGATTTTCATATGAAATATTTTACAGACTGAGGCAACATTAGCAAAACAGCAACTTGTTCAGTTGTTAAAAATCGTGAAAGTACTTATAACAAAACTTCACTAAAATCGCTTATTACTCAATATGCTACAGTTTTTTTTAATTTTCAGATATTAACCTGTAAAATAACAAATGATGTATTTTTTGTCTTATTTGGAACAACCTTCAAATATATATTCTGTACAGTGGCGTGATGGGTCATGTTTCACTGGGGTAGGGGAGGGGGTTCCCCCGAAAAAAAATGTTCATAAAAAACGATTGGCACATAGATCTAAATTGGCATGCACTGTTTAGATGGCATCGTTTAAGAAATTGCTTAAAATCAGTGTTTCAAATAAAGGTAGAAAGTCATGCAAGGGTCTAGGGGGGAAAGCAGCTTTGGTCAAATTCCCGAAAATCTAAGAAGAAAAATTGCCTCAAAATGAAGAAAATTTCTCAAAAATTGAAGAAAATTTTCCAAAAATTAAAGAAAATATCCGTTAAATAAAGAAAATTTCAAGAAAATGGAAGCAAATGTTCCGAAAATTGAAAACAAATCTAAAATTTAAAGAAAATGGAAGCAAATGTTCCGAAAATTGAAAGCAATCTCACAAAGGCAAAACATTTCCCGAAAATGAAGGAAATTTCCAGAAATTGAAGTTTCCAAAAAATGAAGAAAATTTTCCCAAAATGGAATAAATATCCTCAAAATGAAGGATATTCCCGAAAGTTGAAGAAACGAAAACTGAAGAAAATTTCCGCGAAGCCCTGGTGGGGACCGGAGACCCAGGGTTTTTCGGGTAGCCCTGTCACATCTATAGGGCGAAGCTGCAGGTATGGGTGTTGGGGGCGAAGCCCTCGGAATCTCTGCATTTCTCGCGATTTTGATAGCAGAAAATGTATTAATATTGTGTCAGATCCAGGGTGGACGTCCTGTTAGGTTCCCACGGGGCGAAGCTCCAGGAAGCTAGTAGCGTTATTTGGCGTAAGTTTGGTAGCATAATATTGCTTAAAATCGTATCAATTCCACACTAAAGTTAGGTAAAAGGAATTTACATTTTGAAACGAATATATAGTATCCCATTGACTACAATATCTTTAGTTGGGTCTAGGAATGGTTTTCATGTTTTTAATGTAAGAATAAAGCTTTGAGAAAGACTTACGACGTTGAGAATACAAAAGTATATAAGAATATATATTTCATGACAATTTGTACGCCTCTGTGAGTATTCGGCGCCCTCTCGAAAGGCTTCTTTTACCAACTGTCTTCAATCAAATTGTTTGCCCTTCATGGCAGGGACAAAAATTAAATATTGTCAACGAGCTATCGCCATGCATCGGCAACTGTCCGAGCTCAAGTGCCAATGGTGTGGGGGCTCGGGGCGAAGTTTTCTGAAAATTTGGTCTTTTCTGTGAAAAATTCATGCACTTTTAGACTCCAAAATATTGGATATTACGTGTTTAATATAGTAAAGGGAAAAATTATTAATCAACAAGTAGATTTTCTCAGGGCCTAAAAAATGATTTTGGCGCCAGTTTGAGCACTTCACGCCTTCTCAGAAAGCATCGCGGAGGCAGTCAATCCCCCCCTCCCCTTCCTTGGCCCCCTGTCGCCACGCCATTGATAATGTACAAAAAATCTCTCTCTTTTACAATCTTAAAAAAACTTCTAACCGCTTATGTAAACGACTATCCTTCTTTTAATTTCTTTTATCTAAATTTTGTGATATTGACAGATGATTAGGAACAACATAAGGCTTGTATGTTGTAGTGCGCATACGTACTGGGTGTATTTTGTTTTTATTTTGTGGTGTATGGCTAGTTCACCCGTACTATTATACTTACTATTAGTACCCCCTTCCCTCTCCCATTTCCTACACCTATGTTTGATGGGTAGATTTAATGTTCAGATACCCAGTGTTAGACTCTGTGTCCTGTTGACCATGGGCTGAAAGTCATTAGAATTGTTTCTACCGTTGTCTTATTCTCCATCAAACTCTTTGAAAAAAGGCAAGAATTATAGTCTTCAAAAAGCGCGAAAACAACAAAAAAGTCAAATGATAAAATTCAATATTAAACAAGCTAAGTAAATTTTTGTGCGGCCAAAAAATCCACAAAAAAACAAAATTTAAGAAAAAGCCTAATAACCTTTTATGCGGTCAAAAAGCTAGTTTTCAAATTTGGTAGTCAATTTAAGAATCCTGCTTCTATATATATATATATATATATATATATATATATATATATATATATATATATATATATATATATATATATATATATATATATATATATATATATATATATATATATATATATATATATATATATATATATATATATATATATATATATATATATATATATATATATATATATATATATATATATATATATATATATATATTATATATATATATATATGTATATATATATATATGTATATATATATATATATATATATATATATATATATATATATATATATATATATATATATATATATATATATATATATATATATATATATATATATATTTATATATATATTATGCATATATATATATATGTATGTATATATATATATATATGTATATATATATATATATATATATATATGTATATATATATATATATATATATATATATATATATATATATATATATATATATATATATATATATATATATATATATATATATATATATATATATATATATATATATATATATATATATATATATATATATATATATATATATATATATATATATATATATATATATATATATATATATATATATATATATATATATATATATATATATATATATATATATATATATATATATATATATATATATATATATGTGTGTGTGTGTGTGTGTGTGTGTGTGTGTGACAAAAGAGGCGTCTACAAAAAATTGTGTGACATACATTCTCCTTGATTCTCCCCACGTCGTGAAGGCAATCAGGTGGCGACAACAGCCAGCTCTTTCCAGACTATAGTGGGCGCCAAGAGCTTGGAAAAAAGTTTCTGCTATCTGAATGGACGTCTAAATAAAAAGCACATTACGTCTGCCAATCAAATCGGCTCATTCGACGACACTATAAGTTACTATAAAGTACGGTAGCCGCGAAGAGTCGCTCACTTGAAAGTGACTTCTCAATGGAAAATAGTGTGCATAAAGTGATTGAACGGCGTGGGAGAGATTTTGCGTGACGGGATTTTCGTCACCTCTGAAGCGTTAAATGGGGAGAGGTGACAATAGGATAAAACCCTCTTAATTGCTTTACCTTTGTGATGAATGCACGCAGTATCGTTAAGGTGAAAATAATGATTCTCGTGTTGATTTTATTGAGGGGTGTATTCCAAAGGACAATCTTCAATATAATAGATGCCGAGACTTCCACTAAACTAGTCGAAGCGTTGTGAATAAATTGTTTTCCTTTACGAAGGAGACGAGTATTTCTTATTGTGAGAACTGCAAAGTTGAACGTTTCCAGGGTAGCTAGTTTCTGACAACTAAAAACGTAGTATGTCGTTATTTATTTCACATGATGTAAGTTTAATCAAATAATGATTGAAAATTGTTGGACACGTAATTGTTTGCATTTGGTGTGTTAAAGTAAATGTTTTAAAAGATACTGCCTGATTAAGCGGAAGTAGGTTTACATTTTTGACATTCCTTTTTTGAAATCAGGTATTGGCGTGAAATATGAATCATTCATATTAGATATATTTATAATATACATTCTTTATGTCAGAATATAACGTAAGCATTTCGGCTGGTCAGTTCCGGTTGTAATTTCATTTGTAGAGGCCTATTAGTTCCGTTAACACAAGCTAACTAGTTTAAAGCTAAAGCTAAGAGTCCAAGAGCACTGATTGGATAAAAAATATTTTAAAAAGTCCAAAACTAGAAATAGCTGGCAACAAGCAGATTTTTTTTTAGGATAGGTCCAGGAATATGTGCAGAATAACATACTAAAAGTCCCCGAAAATCCTCCTTAAGCCTTCTTCGAAATCCAAAATGGCGTCCAAAATGGCCGTCATTTTCAATTCTTATTAGGAACCATAAAAAGAAAGAAGTGAGGGAAATTGCAGGGTCTTTCATTTTATATTTTAAAGTTAAGAAATGCAATCAACGCTGTCATGAAGCACGACAACACTAACACGCTGTCATGAAGCACGATAACACTAACACGCTGTCATGAAGCACGACAACACTAACACGCTGTCATGAAGCACGACAACACTTACACGCTGCCATGAAGCACGACAACACTAACACGCTGTCATGAAGCACGACAACACTAACACGCTGTCATGAAGCACGACAACACTAACACGCTGTCATGAAGCCTGACAACACTAACACGCTGTCATGAAGCACGACGACACTAACACGCTGTCATGAAGCACGACAACACTAACTGCTAATCAACATGATCAAGCCTCCGCGGGATGTCTTATCTGCTTCCATATTTCAGGGGGCCTCATGAACTTTATGAGCTGTAGGGTCTCATCATGTTTATTAATCCGGCCCTGCTGGGACTCTTTAAAACAAGATTGGCCGGTTTAACAGGAAATACTGCCCTCAGAAGTATCAGAATGAACTCGGGGCAAGGGGGTAGAAATCAAATGACGACACTTGTTTTTACTCAAATTTGAAATAAAAAAAAAGGAATTTTGTCAGTTTTCGAAGAAGTGGGGTTAGTGCTCTTTTGTATACTGGTGTAGGCGGGATTTCAGGGAACAAGGGGCGTTTGCCCCACCACTTTCTTTCAAATGTAGACATTTGTAAGGTGATAGTTTGTATCTTAGCGTGATTTTGTGTTCCCCACTTTTACCCCCGCCCCTCCCCCTTCTCCCTTCTCACACACACTTTTGGCTTACCCCCACTTTTGATACTCCCTCACTTTTGTTTTCCCCCCACTTTCGGTGTAGGCAAATCCCGCCTATGGGTTTGAGATCGGGGAGCCAGGACCAATGTTTGCAATTGCCCATGGGTCGAATAGGTAAAGGCTTGGAAATTGCTGCGTAGAAAATTATTAAGAGTCATGTATTACTCCCACCACAGCCCTCCGTGTCGGGCCCCTGGTCTATGCATGTAGGATTTGTGATGGATTTCTATTTGTTTTCAAGCTTCAAGAACAGAAGAATCATGGCTAGAACAATTTCATCTAACTTCTAAAAGGACACCTTCTGCCTGGTCCGCCCTCGACTTTCAAAAGGGCACCTTCTGCCCCGTTTGCACCAACTTTCAAAAAGGCACCTCCTTCCCCCTTTCGCCTCCTTAATTTAGGACAAGAGGGAAGTTTTCCCCGTGGTTCCGATATCGCTGACTGCCCCCTGGTACTTCGGTCCGACCGAAAAGATTTTCCTAGGAAATACTGTCCGGTATGATAGTAAATTTTTCCGCCCGTAAATTACCCCCCCCCCCCCCTCACCCCTCCCCGCCTCCCTTCTTTCCTTTCTCCTCCGGTACTTATTTCCTAAGGAATGTCTAGTGAAATTGGCCCCCTCCGCCCGCGGACTGTTTTCACTAGGTAATTTACTGGTGTGTCTGTACGGTTCCTTCAATTAATTTTGTATACTGAAGTGATAAGCTAAAACAGAAGTTGGTAATATTTTTGTACGGAATACAGCGCCGCTGTACTCGTAGAATTTGCCCACGAACAGAAAATGGCTTTCAGTGAGCACTTCGGTGAAAACGAAATATAATATTTTCTTCGATCTAGGCAGTATCCATCGGGATACACCGCTAAAGGAAAAAGCGTGAATTTACGCAAAACGGCAGTGAGATTTACTGTGAAGAAAGAAGAGCTTTTCTTGCAAAAGGGGGACAAGTTGTTGTCTCGTCCGTTGAGGAGAGAAGAAAATGCTTGTTATTGCTTCATTGCGGTGTTGGAGGTAGGCCGAAGTCATGGGATAACCAAAGCATGAACTGTAAATTGTAATGATCATTTATAATTTAACATTAGTGTTAATCCTTTGGGCCCAGGTCCTAGTCGAAACTTAACAGTAGGGTCATTAATGCTCATGGGAGAAATAGACTTAGGGCCTATTCCTACGTTAGGCGGGGCCTAAAGCATTTCATAGGAAAGAAGGGCCGGTGGCCTAAATTTTCTAGCGGACCGTTTTTTCTATGAGGGGGGAACAAAATTGACTGGATGGCTACGGCTTAATTGTGTGGGAGGCCCAAATTTCCTAGAAAATAAGGGCCGGGCGGCAAAATTTACTTTTACGCCGGCCTGCCGACCAGACCGAAGTTCCAGGAAGGCAGGAATTCCTGTTACACCGGAACCGATATTTACAAGTGATTTTAAGACTCATCATCGACGATCTGGCGGTGTAATCCGTTGAATGAAAAGTCAAAGGCAAGGTATTGTTCCATAAATATATTCAGAAGTGAACGCCGCCAATTTTCCTTATTGATTGTGACAAATCGATCACGCATCCGCCAGACAACATATATAGGGCCAACATGCAATATCGATAACATCACAGATTTCTCGCAAGCAATAAGGAACATTGAAAACCGGAAGTGACGTTACGTAACAGCACGGCAGTGTTCACTTTTGAGACGATACCTTTCCTTTGAAAATGGAGAAATTGTTCCACAAATTTGAGTGTATCGATACATACAGATAAACCTATTATATTGAACTTCACCTTGATAGAATATCGTCTGAAAGTTTGACGATAAGATTAAAAGTTTTACGAGATATACTTTAAGATTTTTTCAACATGCAATATCTTTAATGAATGATTAGATAAACAGACAAAAAACTTTATACTTAAAAATATAAATAAAACAAATATTCGTAATAAAATATTATATCATTCTTATTTGTATGGGTTCTTAATTTCTTTCTATATTTCAGTTATTAAAATTGATCGTGGAGTTTTCAATTCAGTTGAAACTTTGTAAACGGCGCTTGTTACAATTCTTCCATTAGCTTTATGCATCAAGACTGAAGGAAATAATAGATAAGTAGGAATAACTAATAATATATTAGCATGTTGAAATTAACTTGATTATTTATTATGCTTGGGGCACTACACAACAAATTTGCATAAAAATGTGAATATTAAAGAAATATTCTCATGTTTTTCGTTTTTCAAAATTTAAGAAATAATCTAGTACAACAAATCTTTTTTATGTTATTCCTACCAGGAGATATTCAAATTTTAAGGTTCACAAAAAATGCTAATAAGCGAATAGGAAAAGGCTCAGTATGACATCACAACAACACATTCTCTCACAAACCTTGTGCATTTTATTAAAATATATCATCCCTTTTTATTAGTAAAACCTGCTAGAAAAATGCATTGATGAAAGCTAGGTATTTATGTGCATTGCCAAATATACCCTACTTCAATAACTTTCGGAAAATTGTTTCTAATCATTCAGAAACAACCAATTAACGTTCAAAGAAATAGATAAACATATACAATGGAATTACGAATTCATCAAATTGTACAAAAACTTTAAAATGCAATTGAGAAATCTTTCAAAATCCATATCTCCTGAACGGAATATCATATCAACCTGATTTTTGTTCCAAATTGGCTCTAAAAGTAGGCTCTTTTAAATAAAATTTTACAAAAACCATAGGAATATTGAAAAAACTTGGAAATATTTAAAAAAAACCATGAGAATATTACAAAAAAATAACAAGGGAATGCTCCTTTAGAACCAAAAATTTAAAAAGCTGCAATAGTTTAAAGATGTTAAGTTGATATCTTATTCCATTGATGAATAATTACAGTTCAATTGTTCAAATGTACAGTGTGATGTCATAATTGCAGATCCAAAATAATTCCTTATGTATAATTCTATAAAATGATTTTTAAAAATTTATATTCATTTAGAATGAAGGTACATATATGCAGATGGCCGGGAACAAAGCATGTTCTTGTAAAGTGCATATTATACTCCATATCAATGATGCTTCCAATAATTTAGAAAGGAGCAATTCAATTTCAAAGAAATACGCGACTTCACCAAGGGCGTAGATCCATTTTTTTAATGGGGCGGGGGAGGGTGATTTTATGGGCGGCAATGCAACCACAAAGCGCTCGCCAATAGGCGTGGGGTCCAGGGCCCGCTTAAGGCCCCCTGGTGGAATCCAGAGGTGAAGTCCCAGTGGGGGATCCAGGGAGCAAATCCCTCTTAAACTTTAATATTTTAGGGCTAAAATTGGCCCCAAAATAAGATCAAAGCATGCTTAGGGTCCAACCACAGTTACCTCTAAAAGCCGTAGAAAACAGTAGTAGGCCGTACTCTTGGGGTGAAATTCCAGTCCAAAATAATTACAAGTCATTCTTAATAACAAGAAGATTTATTCAATTTTCGAATACGAGATAAGTAATTTCCCCCCACCCCCATCTACGCTCTTGGACTTTACACTTTGAGAAAATCCGGTACAAGATCAGGCTCGTTCATAAATCTAAAATTATACTCCTAACTTTGTGTTTGCAATACTGAGAAGGAACATCACAGATTATCACAAACTGTAGCTCATAGAACCATACATGTATTGTTGTCATTTTACTACTAATTCATCTACTTTTTTCCTGATGAACAAAATTGGATCAATTTATTTTATGTGAGTGCGCCAGACTCGGGATTGCCCTATATGGCTACTGTTCTGAAGGCATAAGCAATCATAACGTGTGCCACTTTAACTCCGATTTGGACGCAGACAACAATAAGACCTACGAATAAAGTGTCTTTAAGTGCATAAAAAAAGCCTTTTCATACTTAAAACAAAACGAAATTGCAATATTTGATTGGCTAAATCGCACACAAATATGAGAGAAAACCACTAGCTTTATCTCGTCTGTATGTTAAAGCAAAGAGCTTCTCTTTGGTTAAAGTATCACTTAATCTGAATTTCTGCACTGGACTGACCTCGAGGTCACTGAGAGTGTGAAGTCGCGTATTCATAAACCTTGTCTTGGATCTGTAAGTGTGACATCACAAGGTACGCTGCAAGGCCCTGGAACTTTACAACACACCGAGGAAATCTTCAGTTGACATAAAAACTGCTAAACAGACTGCGATATCAACAGATCAACATGGTTTTCAACCACTTTGTTTCTTGTTTCCTCTATCATATATAACAACTGAATATAAAAATGTACGGAATATTCCTTATTCTTCTTTCTCATTTGTGGAGGAACGAAGAAATATTTTGTTATGACATTACATTATTTATAACAATTTTCATTTCATTTTCTTGAAATTTTATGGCTTAAAAACAATTGGATATGTCAGTAAATTTGAGAAGCAGAATTTAATAAAAAATATATAATTCATCACCTGAACCATTCTGGAGAAGAAGACAAAAAATAGGATGACTGTTTTTTCTTTACACATGCGAAATTAAAAATAAAGGCGCCAACCTTCTACAGTCATAACAGAAGAGTTTCCACCCTAGTCGTTTATATCCTCAATCCTTCCTTACCTTCCCGCGCATAGTTTTAGGTGGAGAAATAATAATTTATCCTGTTATCCAGTTATCGGACGGATTAAGAAATTGCTGATATAGTTTTCACCACCAAGAAGACGGGTTTTGTCAAAGATTCAGTCTTTTTCGTATAATACTTCTCACGGGTTGCGGACGCATCAAATTGTTCGCCCTAATAATTTGATACATATATGCTAAAATGCAAAATGAATAATTCGCCAGTAACTGATCATAAACTGATAAATGAAATATCTCTTGTTACCAGTCGGTCCCTAATGCTGCTATGACATTTCGCTGCCGCTGCTTCGTTGAACATGTATGAACGTGCAAATGCACAGAACCAGGCTGTTTAGGGAAGTGGCAATGGATGA